>JASDQU010261537.1:0-10659 GCA_032191745.1 Picea mariana
ACTAAATATGTCTATTAAGAGAAGCATCTAGAGGAAGATCCTTCTAGAAGAGGAAGCTTCTATTAGGTCTTCTTACATCCGCCTTATTCTATTTTATTGAAATGCCTTATTAATATTGACCTTTATTACATCCCAATACATTGATCTACCTAGGTGCGGGTTAGGACCTTAACAGAAAATTTGATGTTCACTCTGCAATTGAAAGCATATCCATCTTCTCCTTCACCTAAAATATACAGACGAAAATTGTGCATTGATACCACTTGACACAAACCCCATCCCCTTCTACTCTCTTATGGGGCTACGTGACCTCCCAGTCTAGGATCTATCAACACTTGAGTATGATTGACTCTTCTACTCCTTGTCAGAACCCAAAAAACTCTATCACGCATCCTTCCTCTGGCACTCTCGGCGCTCTTAAACTGATGCACGCTATCTCCCTATGCTATACCCTTCCTCCATTTGACCACGGACTATGACCATGGGCCAACTCCCTTTGTGACTCCATGCTTCATGGATTTCGCGAGCTACTTGCTTCCTTTTCCCAATTCCCAAATCAGTGAATTCTCTAGGACCACGTCTACGGTCCACGTTCCTCTTGCGATCGATAGATGAGATCAAATCGCAACTTCCGACTTTGCAAGTCTTATCTTCTCCTAACTCTGCCTCTCTCGATTTACAAATAAATGAAGTGTCGATCCAAATCCACATGTCCTATCTCAATGGACAACTAGGATTGCTTTGGGTCCCTATTCTTCAGGAATTCTCCTTCTTTCCTTTCCTCCGAAGTCTGTGAATCTCTACCACGTGTCCTTATGGATCCAACAATCCAGAATTGCTTCACACTTCAAGAAGTTTGAACTGTGCTCCTTGCTGACCTTTTGAAATCTGAACCTTCAAACTCTTAGATCTGCTTCCACCTGTCTCCCTAGCAATGGACGATTTCTCTACCTTTGGGACTTCACAAGTCCTTGACCCCTTTGCACACTTAGCACAATTTTATTCTTGATACTTAGATTGTTCTTGAGCTTCTTCTGTACTCCTTGCAGATTTCTGCATAGACTCTTCTGTGACTTTGCTCATCTTGAAAACCTTCAAGGTTCCCAAATCTTTTGCTTCCTTCAATGAAATTTCTTGTGCCCTCCTGGAAACTTAATGTTCTTCCTTCTAATCTTGTAATATGAACTTACAATATCCTCAATGCACTCCTTGCACTCACTAATCCTCTCAACGACTTCTCCCTTAGCCTGTCTAGAAGTCTTAAGGCATCTCCTTTCCTTTGTCCATGAACTCTTGCAAAGACTTCCTTCCTCAAAGTGTTCAGTAAACCTGGAATTCTCTTAAGGATTCCAACACTTTAGGATTTGTTTCTCTCGTGCATTCTCACATTAGCTTGATTCCCTCCTAATAGAGTCTTATAGAGTATTCAGTAACTCTGTGTTGTGTTTCCTCCCACACAATATTTCCGTCCAAGGTACTTAACCACCTTGAAATTTCCTCCCGAGTCTGTGAATTATCCTGGTGTGCCCTCCTGGCAGCTTCTCTTATGACTCCACTGAGTTCAGACATGCACTCCTTGCATTGGCTCACAAAGTTTACTCCCTCTGTCGCACACTCCTTGCACTTAGCCTTGAGAACCATAATTAATCCAACACACTCACAGATAAAAGTTTATATTTCTACCCCTGCAGACTATTCCTAACATACATCTATGGCTCAAATGCATACGCATGACATTCATAACAAAACATCCATTACATAGAAATTGATAAACAGGAAAAATTGTTATTTTCTATTAATGGTGGAATGTCCATTTCCAATATGAGTTTGAACTATGAATGAGTCTCGTCTCTTCTAATTCCTATGGCTTACAATGATTCTTCCTCTGCAACAACCTTTTCAACAACCTCTTTTGGGAAATATTACAAATATTTATACAAGAGGGGCTCGACGAGCTTCCCTCCAAACTAAACTAGAGGTGTCTCATCACCATTCAAAATGCCTGACTAATGAGGAAGATTATAATGATGGAAATATGATCCAAATCGGATGAATATCTCTCCCATTGTCAACCACTTAATGGTGACCTTAACTACAGCTTATACAAAGGCACAACTTGGCTTTTCCAACCTGTCAACATTTATTTCCTTAATTATGAGTTTGATTTCGAAGGAAAAATGAGAGGGCGACACCTCTCCCTTCCTTGAATGCGCACCAAGAGAAATAAACAGTTGGCTCATGCTGAGGTGGAATGATGCTCCTGCATCATACTCCATAGCTATGCAAATTCATGAGCTCCTACTCAGGAGCTTCCCAGATCTATTGAAATATTCCTAGATCCCGCACCTTCTCCTGGAATTGTCCTACTCCTTTTCTCTACTTCAGCTCCTGCATCATCCCCATTTCTTGTGCAGGTGTTCCTTTTTCCATCTTCCCCTTGCTGACTGCTTCTGTTGCTAACCTCAAGATTAGCCTCCTTATCTCCTCGATCACCTCGTCCAACTGCTCCATTGGTTGGCTCTTCTTTTGCAGACTAGCTTGCTACACTTTCTCCTTGTCAATGGGTAGATCACATCGGTATCCCATGTTATATTCTTCATATTTTGGGGCCTTAGCTTTCCACTCTGTTGTATCTTCCACTCCTGAAGGATTCTCATCACTGAGATGATGCTCATATTCTTCCTCTAACATATTTTCTCATGTCATCTCTTCTCATGTTGGTTCAACTCCAGCTTCCTCTAGCAGCATCTCGTGTTGGTGTGTCTCCTCTGGCATGGCTATCCTATGGCAGCCACTTTCTAGTTATATACTATCTAACTAGTCCTCCATTTCCTTTGAATACAATTCCCATTGAGTGAGTAACTCAACTAGGCACTCTCCTTCTATTGGGACAGACTTTAGTACCTATTCCTCATCCTCCATGACAGTCTGATCTTGCTTTCCTTCTGTGGCACCTGCAACATCTATGCTATCCTCTCCTCAGCTACTTGGCAGGAATATATCGACTCCTCCAATGATCAAAACACTCCTTTGATCCTTCTCCTTGAAGGTGGAAGTATTTAAATTATCATTATCTTCATTCACACAGTTCGCAGTCCTCCACAAATCTCCATCTGAGTGAGGTTTTTCTTCTTCCTCCTCTCTATCTGTCAACACCCCCTGATGTGAAATCTTAGCTGAGCTAATCTCTCCTCCCTTTCCCACTCGAAAATTTAAGATGTCTCCTCTGCCCTCTTGGAAATGTACGAGATTCACTAATCCCTTGTCATTGTCCACCTAGAAACTTATGAGACCTCTTCCAGATCTCCTTCCCTCATCACTGAGGTTTTCATCATACCTCGACCACCTTTTTAACACCTATTTCTTCCCTCTGACCAACAAATTTTGAACATGTCACTTAGCTATTCTTTTCAAGGGCCATTCATACCTCTAGCATACCCTTGCCTCTTTTTTCATCTTAAACACTAAACTCTCCATCTCTTCTCTTATCTTGCTGAGCTCTTTCTCCACTTCATCTTTTTTTCTATGCTAGTGGTATTTTCCTTGACCATGTCTATGACCTTCAGTAATTATTTTCAACTTCTACCTGCCCTCCTGGAAAGTTTTTTGTTCACTCTGCAACTGAGAGCATATCCAGATTCTCCTTCACCTAAAATCTACAGACAAAAACTACACTCTAATACCACTTGACGTAGACCCCGGCCCCTTCTACTCTCTTATGGGGCTGTGTGACCTCCTGGTCTAGGATCGATCAAAACCTGAGTCTGATTAACTCTTCTTCTCCTTGTTGGAACCCAATAAAATCTATCATGGGTGCTTCCTCTGGCACTCTCAAGACTCTTAAACTAATGAGCACTAGCTCCCTATGCTAGACCCTTCCTCCATTTGACCATGGACTATGACTGTGGGCTAGCTCCCTTCCTGAATCCACACTTCAGATCTTTCATGAGATGCTTGCTCCCTTTTTCCTGATTCCCAAATCAGAGAATTCTCTGAGACCATGTCTTTGGTCCACGTTCCTCTCGCGATTGATCGATGAGATCAAATCATGACTTCAGACTTCGCGAGTCTTCTCTTCTCCTAATTATACCTCTCCCAATTTGCGAATCAACAAAGTGTTGATCCAACTCCACGTGTCCTATCTCAATGGACGCCTAGGATTTCTTCATCTCCCAGTTCTTCGACTATTCTCCTTCTTGCCTTTCCTCCAAATGTTTCTTCCTCTGAAGTCTATGAATCTCTTCCATGCATCCTTATGGATCCAACGGTCGAGAATCACTTCGCACTTTGTGAAGTTTGAACTGTTCTCCTTCCTAACCTTCCAAAATTTGAACCTTCAAACTCTCAAATCTGCTTCCACCTTGTTAGCACTAGAACTCACCCTCAGATTGCATAGAAGGTAAGCCCAGTACCCATCAGATTTTAGGGGGATGTTGGTTTTATATGGATGGAGGTCAATGGAAAAAACTCAAAATAATGAATGATGTTCAACATAGAACTGGACAAGAAATGCACAGGGAAGTGAGGGCCACATTAACTTTAGTTAGTAAATTGAGTTAAAGCAAGAGCATAGGGAAGACTTAGTGAGAGAGGTGAATGAGACTGTTATGGGCATCAGCCCTTCCAGCAGTTCGAGGATGAAAATCTTGAACTCAAGAGAAATATGGAGCCCAAGATTCAGACACTGAAATATGGTGTAAGAAACATAGTTACAACAACAGAATGATCAAACCTCCATCATCCTACAACTGCAACAGCTCAACTGGATCTTCCATGCTTGAGCCATCCAATGTAAGAGGGAAAATACAACACATGGAAATGAGTAAAACCAATCATGATGCAGCCATAATCAAACCTCCATTATAACCACATAACGGTCCTTAGCTGGATCATCCATACTCGAGTGTTTCAAACAATTTTTAGAGACAAAATGAAAAGAAACAGGAAGATGACTTCCATCAACATGAAAGTCTCAAATCAATTACATAACCAGAGAACAGCTCTGGCATCACAAGCATTACAAAATTGGGAGCTCTGCTCAACCAAATGACCTCTCTTCAAAATGACTCAAAACTACATATATATACTCAAAATATTTCTCTTCTATAGCAAAGGCATGCTTGAGCTTCTCATCCATATGTTGTGTCTTCTTGGTCATATTGTGCATGCATTCTTCTCTGCGCATGCATCCTTCTATCAAATTCAAAGTTTTACGGCTGGACTTTCCTTGTCAGACTGCCCATGCAACTTCTATATCGCACACAAGCTCAGACTATCTGGCTTGACAAATTGCCTCACGGTTAGAATTTTTTGACTTTCCATTCATGGTGGGAGATGATGTTTCAACCACTTCCCCCACCTTCATAACTTCTTCATCGGTATCAGGATGGGAAAGAGTCAACTCTGCACCTAGAGAATTTGGATAAAATGCATATGGTGGGTTTTTAAAACCCTTTTCTCACATTTTCTCCACCCAGGGGCCAAATCCTTAGGGAAAACACCCCCTTTACAAATATATTTGCTAACATTAGGCTCCATGGGGTATAAAGTCCTCCCTTTGAGACTCTAAGATATTCAGTAGCTCCAGTCGCCTTCTACATTGGGCTATGAAGTCGATCTAAAAAACGTTTTGCTGAGGACTATAGGCTGAAAAACACACTATTCTAAACGAAAGAAAATACATGGGCTCTGAAGGAGATTATTTATGTACATTCCTATACTAATTGATTTTTTACATGGTTCTAGGTGAAAGAAAACTTCCACCATAGCCATTCAAGTAACTTCCTAACTGGAAGCTCATCTACTATGTCAGTGATGAATAATAGATGATGCAATTGTGACAGCAGAATGATTACATCCTTCATCTTTCCTCTAGATGGAAATGGTGGGATTAGACCTGGAAGTTTCAAATCATGGAGGAAATGAAACTGCATGTACTCCCCCACGGTTTCATAGAATGAGTGGAAAACTACAAAAAAATTGTAGCAGAAAGCCTGCTCTACTCCACAACTTCTCACACATGGTTGAATCTCTCTGGAAAGTGTAGGTGGGTGAAAGTTTGATGCAGGATGACTTCTATTAGGTGATGGTTTCTCACTTACGGGCTCAAGAAAAGAACCAAAATGCCCCTTCTACTGCTCCTTTATTCTTCATGGCTCTCCTAAGGATCAGAGTCATAATCATCATAAGCAGGACCCATGGGAAAGTTCTGCTCTTGGTCTTCTACAGTCTCAGGATGGATAATTTCCTCATGATAATTTTCATTAATGAATAGAGGACAGGGCTTTGTTGTATGTTCTTGGAAATCCTGCATATCCAGCTCAGAACTTGATTCATAGCTGTCATATACAGGTTGGTTTCTCCCCATGCTATCAAAATGTGATGTAGGGATATATTTCTCTTCATCTGAATAATCATCAAAGATGGGTGAGCACAAAACTCCTCCATCTTGCAAAAATAGAATGATCTCCTGATCCTTCTTTTCAATCCCAAATGTAAACACATCATGGGAAATCTCGTGAAGAAAAAGAGAATAATTCTCTTCCATAATGGTTTCTTCCTTTAAATATGAGACAACATGCTCATCAGGGGAGGAAACTAATGCCTCTACAACTATGAGATCTTCAACACTACCATTGTCAATGGGGCTGCCAAGAACATCTACTTCAAGGACTGGAAAATCCTTTGTGCTTTCCTCAAATTTGAACCTTTCTATCTCGGCAGAGAGTGATTTTACCAGCTTCATCAGCCTACCCAAAGAATCTTCTTCCTCCTCATGGTCCTCATCCTCACGGCCTTCATTAGACACATCCATATCTTGATCATGTTCTTCATATTCCTCACAACAATTATGACAAATAAACTCAAAGGAATAAAACTTTTGACAATGCCTATTGAAAACTACATGAAATTCTCTCAGAGAGGAAATGATCGTAGGGGGTAAGGAATGATACCACTCACAATCATCTCCTACTAATGAGATCATGAAATTTTTTAATAATACATCCTCATGATGTATCTCCCATTGATGCATGAGTTCATGAAATTTATGAAGATGATGAGAAGGATTGTCCTATTTGCGCTCTCTAAATATGGGCAAATAATCACCCCATTCATCCATAGTAGGGACAACATTAGGAAAACTAGGAACAACAAAAAAATTAAAAGGAGCAAACATGTGAGCCATTATTTTTTCCATTTCATACTAGTGGAGTCGCCAATCGATTCTTTAACCATGGAGTCGTCGGATGAAATATATGCAGAATGAGTGTGTCTGGTCTTTGTTCACCATCAAAGACCATATCTAATCATTGTGTTCTCCCATGGGGCTATATCTGTAGCAAGAGGAAGCCACATTGAAATCGTGGAGTCAAGACAGTGGAGTCACCATAGTGGAGTTGTCGGGTGCAAATGTAATCTTCAATGGTTCTGATATCTGATGCACCTTCAAAATCAAAATCTCGTTGTTGTTCTACCCAGGGAAATGTCTTCAATTCATTCCCCGGAAACAACACCAAAAATGTTAGCACTAGAAGTCACCCTCAGATTGCATAGAAGGTAAGCCCAGTACCCATCAGAGTTTAGGTGGATGTTGGTTTTATATGGATGGAGGTCAATGGACAAAACTCAAAATAATGAATGATGTTCAACACAGAACTGGACAAGAAATTCACAGAGAAGTGAGTGTCACATTAATTTCAATCAGTAAATTGAGTTAAAGAGAGAAGAGGGAATACTTAGTGAGAGAGGTGAATGAGACTACTATGTGCATCAAGCCTTCTAGTAGCTTGGTGAGGAAAATATAGAACTCAAGAGAAATCTGGAGCCCAAGCTTCAAGTACTGAAATATGGTGCAAGAAACACAGTTACAAAAATAGAATGATCAAACCTCCATCATCCTGCATCTACAATAGCTCGACTATATCTTCCATGCCTAAGCCATCCAATGTAAGAGGGAAAATACAACATGGGTAAATGAGTAAAATCGATCATGACGCATCCATAATCAAACCTCCATCATAACCACATAACGATCCTCGGTTGGATCATCCATACCCGAGTGTTTCAAACAATTTTTATAGAAAAAATGAAAAGAAATGGGAAGTTGACTTCTATTAACATGAAAGTCTCAAATAGATTACATAACCAGAGAACAGATCTGGCATCACAAGAATTACAAAATTGGGAGCTCTACTCAACCAAATGACCTCTCTTCAAAATGACTCAAAACTACATATATATACTCAAAATATTTCTCCACTAGAGCAGAGGTGTGCTCAAGCTTTTCGTCCATACACTGTGTCTTCTCAGTCAGACTGTGCATGCAGTCTTCTCTACGCATGCATCCTTCTGTCAGACACAAAGTTTTACATCTAGACTTTCCTTGTGAGACTGCCCATGCAACTTCTATGTCACACAAAATCTCAGACTGTCTGGGCTGACAAACTGCCTCACGGTTAGAATTTTATGACTTTCCATTCATAGGGGGAGACGATGTTTCAACCACCTCCCCCACCTTCATAACTTCTTCATTGGGATTGGGACGGGCGAGAGTCAACTTTTCACCTAGAGAATTTGGATAAAATGCATATGGTGGGTTTTTAAACCCCTTTTCTCGCATTTTCTCCACCCAGAGGCCAAATCCTTAGGGAAAACACCCGCTTTACAAAGATATGTGCTAACACACCTATATTTCTAACAATGCAATATTTCTTGGCCTTTGGGACTTCACAAGTCCTTGAACCCTTTGCACACTTAGCACAATTTTATTCTCGAGACTTAGATTGTTCTCGAGCTTCTTCTCCACTCCTTGTAGAGTTCTGCACAGAATCTTCTGTGACTTTTCTCAGCTTGAAAACCTTCAAGGTTCACATCTCTTCTTCTTCCTTTAGTGAAATTTCTTGTGCCCTCCTGGAAACTTAACGTTATTCCTCATGAGCTTGTAATATGAATTTATAGTATCCTCGGTGCACTCCTTTCACTCGCTAATCCTCTCGACAGCTTATCCCTTAGCATGTCTGAAATTCTTTAGGCATCTCCTTTCCTTTGTTGATGCACTCTTGCAAAGCCTTCCTTCCTCAGAGTGTTCAATAACCCTGGGATTCTCTTAAGGATTCCAACACTTCAGAATGTGTTTCTCTCATGTGCACTCACATTATCTCGATGCCCTCCTAGTAGATTCTTATAGAGTATTGAGTAACTCTACATTGTGTTTCCTCCCACACAGTCTTTCCTTCCAAGGTACTTAACCACCTTGAAATTTCCTCCCGAATCTGTGAATTATCCTGGTGTGCCCTCTTGTCATCTTCTCTTCTGACTCCACTGAGTTCACACATGCACTCCTTGCGTCGTCTCACAGAGTTTACTCCCTCTATTGTGCACTCCTTATGCTTAGCCTTGAGAACCATAATTAATCCAACACACTCACAGATAGAAGTTTATATTTCTACCCCTGCAAATGATTTCTAGCATACATCTACATCTCAAATGCATACACATGACATCGATAAAAAAACATCCATTACACAGAAATTGATAAATAGGAAAAATTGTTCTTTTCTATTAATGGTGGAATGTCCATTTACAATATGAGTCTAAACTGTGATTGACTCTCGACTCTTCTAATTCCTATGGATTACAATGATTCTTCCTCTGCAACAACCTTTTCAACAACCTCTTCTAGGAAATATTACAAAGATTTATACAAGATGTGCTCAACGAGCTTCCCTCCAAGCTAAACTAGTGGTGTATAATCACCATTCAAAACGCATGACTAATGAAGCAGATTACAATGATGTAAATCTGATCTGAATTGGATGCAGATTCCTCCTATCATCAACTTCTTAATGGCGACCTTAAATACATCTTGTGCAAAGGCACAACTTGGATTTTCCAACTTGGCAGCATGTATTTCCTTAATTATGAGTTGGATTTTGAAGGTAAAATGAGAGGGCGACGCATCTCCCTTCCTTGAATGTGCACCAATTGAAATAAATAATTGGTGTGTGCTGAGGTGTAATGATGCTCCTGCATCAAAAGGTCAAGTCTCTTCTTGGAAGGGCACCTCTGTGTGGGTATATAAGGCCCTCATTCTTATTGTATCTCATCATCTTATATTCATATACATTATTATTTAATATATTATCTTTTATGGATTATAGCCTGTTGTCCTACCTGCATTGGGTATTTACCTAGTGAACTAGCTTGGTTCACCACAGTGGTATCAAAGCTTCATCTCGATACAAATTTTGGCCACAAAATAGATTTTCTCTAAAATAAGTTCTTTGTCCTCATATTGGCCATTGGCCATTTATAAATCAAATATTCTACACATTTCAGCGAAGGTAAAAATGTCATTCTACACAAAATAAAATAAAAAAAAAAAGGAGAAGAAAGAAGCAAAAGAAAAGAGAAAAAAAAGGTTTTCTTAAGGTGCACGTGAAGAAGTATAAGTTAACACCAAGAATTTTGAAGCAAATGTCTCATATTTGGCATTAGTTAAGTTAATTTTCATTTAAAAAGTGAGAAAATGTAATTTAAAAGAAAAAGTTTCAAAGAAGAGGAAAAGTGAATATTTTATTTTACCTTTGGAGATTTACCATCCCATGGTTTTGAAAAACCATTGGCCCATGGTATTCCATACCATATATAATATATATG
>JASDQU010261538.1:0-14139 GCA_032191745.1 Picea mariana
AAGAAAAGGATGGGCCCTCTAGGGCCATGCTCAGGTCAATCCTGCTCTCAGTACTCCATGTCTAGGACCTGTGGGCCTCGAGACATGATCTGCTAGTTATCCCTAGAAATCGGGGATAACAGGGCCCAAGCTTCATTCTTCAGCTAGGGATCTATTCTATCTTGCTTCTAGAATCTAGATATACTCTTCTAGAGTGTTTTTCTTACTGTTGGTGCCAAGAAGGAAGAGGGCCGAATTATTTGGTCTTCAGTCATCCAGAAGGGCACATGCCAGTTAGGGGTTTGTTCATTTGGATGGTCATACCTTCACCGTTCAGCCTGAGATTTCATCAGTGGTTTGATCTTGGGACGATCTACACTTCCAATGATTTTCAGAGTATTTGGAGGCCTCTAGCAGCAGGGTCGAATTGTTGGGTGTATTTAGCTTTCTAGCAAGGCACAACTTATCTAGTTTGAGGTTTGGTACTTCAGAGGGAAAATATCTCATCTTGTCATTCATCTATTGTAGCCTAGTGGCATTTGGAGGCTTGTATCTTCTCTCCTTTATCTTTATTGAGGGTTGTCTTCATATTACTACTAGCTATTAGCTATATTGTACCAGATCTGCAGATCCATTGTATCAGGGTCTTCTTCCATTATGAATAATATCAGATCTAATGGTATTTTTGGTTATTCCATGTGTTGTTGATATTGCATCTTGTTGAGGTATGTTCCATTGCTACATCTATTTGATTATTGTTGCAAACACACATAACAACCATCAGTTTAAACCCTAGTGCAATTCAAAAGACCAATTCAACAAAGTGTTTGACACAACTAGAAAACACATAAAAATTCATGATAAATGCAATGTTCTTGGCATCTTGGCTTGGGAACATTACAAGGTTGATTCTAATCGTATCAACAGTTTTCTGCTGTCTTCTTAATATATTTCATAACCGTTCTCGTTTAAAAATAAAATAAAAATTAATAATAGGCATGTTAATGGATTTCGATACATTTGATAATAGGTTGTACTATGCGACATATATAAGCTATGTTTGCATGCTTAAGCTAGGTACCATGGAAATAGTTAAATTTTCTTATCTGAATTGTATTTAAACTAACGTTTAATTAGTGATCAATTTTTGAATTATAATATTTTTTTAGCTTGTGCTTAAATTTATTTTCAGTGTATATATTATAATTAACTACTCCATCATTAACTAATTTAGATTATTTACTATCTTCTAGTTTGATATCAAAAATTCTTTATAATAAACCTTTTTCCACCAAAGTTTATAATAAATCTGTACTAACATCCACTTCAAGTTATCATTTTAATTTTTAAATTGTAACAAATAATAAGAAAAATCTCGGATATGCATAAAAACAAACACAAACAAAAACAAAAAAAACCAAGCTAGCACCACTGATGGAAACAAAATATGAGATCATGTTGGTCTCCATACACCCAATCAACGAATTGCCGACATATGTACATAAAATCCCATTCACAGTCCAAATCACATCCAAAGTTAACATACATAGTTGGATCAAAACAATTAAAAAAAAGAAAAAAAGAAAGCAACTTATAAAATTTAAATATTCAACAGGTACATAAATGAAAAGAGATTAAATTAGGGAAAGAGAGCACCCATGGAAATAAAAACGTATAGCGTCAACAGTCTGCAATGAAAATAATCAACACAGATGGTGAGACATAAATGAAAAGAGATTAAATTAGGGAAAGAGAGCACCCATGGAAATAAAAACGTATAGCGTCAACAGTCTGCAATGAAAATAATCAACACAGATGGTGCTTTCTCAGAACTTCCTATGAGCGTGTGTAATCAATGCTAATAAGAAGTTACAAATAAAGAAAAAGAAAAATTTAAATAGTATATCTTTATATCACTTTTAAAAACATAACACCTAACACATTTTGTTAAAGACTCATTGTATATATTTTGTGCTTGTTCGGAAAAGTGGAAATAGAAAAAACGTTTCATTTTGGAATGTGAGGTCCTCAAAGACAGCGGGGAAAATTCTGCAGGTATTCTGGTAGCTAATTCTTGGGATAATCTATTCAGCTAAGAGTTTGTTGAGAAGCTGGGAGCGATTATTGTAAAACTTCACAGGAAAAGGACCGAATACAAAAGCTAGATAGAAAAACAATCTGTCCCATAGACTATTTTTAACCTCGTGAAGTGAAAAATACTTTCTTTCTTTCTTTCGTCTAAAATAATATGTGCTTCATGACCATCTACCACAATGGCTACAGTCACCTACTTGCATGTGTATCCGTCATTGATTCTACACACCAAAGCTGACCACGACGACTACAACCACCTACTTGCACGTGTATCCGTCATTGAGGCTACACACCAAAGATGACCACGATGACTACAATAACGCTACTTGAATGCATCCACCATTGACGCTACGCACCAGAGCTAACCCTGATGGCCATTGACACTACCCATTGGAGCTTCAGATTCTTTGGCTGATGGAGAAGCCACAACACTAAGAGGTTCGATCTCTACACCGGGATTAATATGAAGTTCCAGTTAATAATATGTCAAAATTTATATCTAAAGGATCTGAAGTCATCTCAAAGTAGTCTTCTCTTTAATTTCTTTCAAAATTTTCAGGGTTTGATGTTAGCGAGGAGGTCAAATTAAAGATAGAGATGTGGTTGCAGGTATAAAGGAGGAGGACATCAAGATTGAGTTCAAGAGTGGCATGCTTTCATTGAGATAGAAGAGTCCCCAGTTTCGTTCTGACTCCATGCTGAACTTTCGGTTCTAGTTAAAGAGGGAAAAAATATATGTATCAATATCTTGGCCAGGCCTTGAGGGAGTTCCAGTGTTTTTTATCACATGCCTGACCAAATTTCCATTGTAAATTGCAACATTGTCTGGATTTGTTGTGGGCTCTTTGGGGCCTCCCTTGAGGGGCCACTTCCTTCCTCTTGGTCGCAGGGTTGAGATGCTTCGAAGAGGCGCTCATGTGGTCATTGTTGATAATGGACGATGAGCTGAAATGCACTGGAAAAGGAACGAGACACAAGCTCAAGCTCTAAACTATAGAATAGTGTATGATATTTATAACCTCTTTCAATTTTATGCTAAAATAGACCAGAGATTAGTGTCCCCAGATTGTAAGTCTTAGTTGTTCATTGGCGTTTTGACTGGAATATATGTGAAATACTGGACAAATATCAAACAATATTAGATACAACTGAAACAGACAGATGCCCAAAATGCACTGTATGGATCATGACACGTTATAAAAGACAGTGTAAAGAGGGCGACTATGTATCTAGCGTGGAAAACAACTATATAAGCAAGTTGGTAAAATCATGGCAAGGAAAACCCTGCTACCCAACCTTTGATGCCCAAGATCAAGACCTAATAATCAACCCAACTATAAACCCTTAATCAACCCAACTATAAACCCTGCTACATGTGAAATCTTTATGTATGTTAAAAATGCCCTCCTGGTACTCATGCCTATTCTCAACCACAAATAGATCGTTTATGTCTATTCTCAACGACCATGCCTATTCTCAACCACAAATAGGCATGGTCGTTTATGTCTTCCTGGTACTCATGCCTATTCTCAACCACAAATAAATCCTTCTTGAAGGGTCCCTAATTTCCATTGCCCATTCCCCCCATGGCCTTTGACAAACACCCCTGAACTTCTTACGAGTTCTCTCACGACCAGAGAAGCCCGTCGAATGTCGCTATAACAATGTGCACACCTCTCTTCATAACATCTACCTGAGATCTCATATCATTTCCATGTGGATACCATCGCTCGTGCAACATGACGACAAAATCCTCCACAACCTCAAATGTCTTGCTCGAAAAGCTCGCAAGACGAGAAAATCACCAATCCAAAGGGCCCTTTGCCAACAATTGTAATTGGCATAAACACCTCTTCCTACAACGCAACAATAATTAGAGGCAGGACGAAGGCCAAAGTTTTCCTGGAGCTGGTAAACATAATACCTATCACATCTCTACCTAAAAGTACCACAGGAAGACCCTAGACTTGTATATGAGTCGACTAAATGATTCCTTTAGCTTTAAGCTTCTTCAAAATTGGTTCCAGAAGCCCCATATCTTGAAATTATTGATAGGAGGAGGAAATGAATCATCGTCGACCAAATTATGCCATTGTTTTTGGTCATATGGCATATGGAGGTGGGAGGATTCCAACCAATTACCATAGGATCGTGATACTCAATTCCCTTGGCCAATTCCCACACCGACATCAGAGTCTTCCTATAGGTGAGTCACATAATCATATCCTTTTCCTGTTGTACAATCTGCTCCATGGGATGGATTTCGGGAAAATCTTTCTTCAACCGAGAAGCCTTTACGAGAAGTCTAGGTTTAGACTCCGTTAAAGCCCCAATTTGATCAACGTTTTGTAATAGAGAACTTTTTCCCTTTATCTGTAGAATATTTTGAGATTCCATCATTCTTCGCTTCTTAATGGTGAGTCATTTTTTATAGCCTCTAACCTAAAAAAAAGGACTTAAAAGCATAAATGTTATAAATCACTTTTTTCCAACATAAAATTTCTCATAAAATTTTATATAATTGTGTAATAATACAACATAACATACTTGTCCACATGATAGGAACTACACCTGTCCAAAGACTCCCATGCCAACTCACAGGCTGCTGTAATGTAAATAAGCCATTACAAAAATGGGCTAAATTTACGAGCTATCCACAATGACCTTTCAAAAAACATTTTAACAAAAAAAAAAACTTTGTCTCTAATGTTTAAGCCATTTGAGCTCATAGATGTGCTAAAATAACTTCACAGATGTTCTAATATAACTTAAGGAACATAGTAGGTTCTTCATTTCCATCTTCCCACTAGTTATATGAAATTTTTCCTTCTTGCATCTGTAAGGCTTTCTTGGAAAGTATGTTTACCTCCTTGTTAAATTCTCGATAGGTGTGAGTGTAGCTGATCGATGAAAACGATTTGATGAGTTATGTGATCCTGTCTTTCCAGCATTCTAATGTATTTACTTGCAAATTCCCTTTACAATTTAGCCAGTCAATTATTATTCTAGAGTCTACAAATACTTGTATATCAACAATATGTAGCCTTATTTCCAGTTTGAGTGTAGCCCAGACTCCAAGTAATTCCGCTCTAGTATTGGTGCCTGCTCCGTAGTTGAAAGTCCATTTATACACAGAATTCTCATTGATCCTAATCATCCCCCCTGCTCCACTTTGTTGACCATTTGTTTGAGTTTCTCCATCAAACCATCCCGCTATTGCCAAATATCGGGGATAAGTCTTAATTTTTTGGTGGGTAGTCACTTTTTGAGGAAATATTTGACTATTCATTCCTGTAAGTAACTTGTACAATACATAACTGATAGATGGTCTCCCATTATCAAAAATTACCTTGTTATGTTCTAACCAAATATGCCAGCTAACAATGGAAGGCAAAGTAGGGTACTTATGCACCTGCTTTGTCCAACTATCAAAACTGTCATTTAAAGTAATCCCCTCCCAATGATTCTTTAATTTTAACCCTCTTAGGATTCTGAACCAAACTTGTTGGGTAAAAATGAAATTGACCAACAAATGGGTAACTGTATCTGATTCATTTAAACATAAATGACAAATATTGGGTCCTTCCCAACCTCTACCTTGTAGATTATCCCAAGTAAGTATTTTGTTTTCCATAACTAGCCATATAAAACGTTTTATTTTTAGAGCTAGATTCCAATTCCACAATTTTCTCCTCCATCCCACAGTAGACAACTCCCATATTTTTGTAGCTCTGTCCCAATATTTTTTTTTTACCGATAGTGTACCTAACTTATCACCCCCAATCCAACGTATCTCATCATTTATGTCCTGTAGTTGAATCCCCAATCCGATTAGAGCCCTATAATAAAGATCCCATTCAATTGCCAAATTCCCAGTGAGACCAAGTTCTTCACTATCTTTCCACTGTGAGAATATTGTCCCTGGGCGAATAACTCCTCTAGCCTGAAAGAGATAGCTTATGTTTCTTTGCTTTAAAGAAAATAATAGCTCCTGCGATATGAGAGATGATTTCCCCAATCCCAGAACCAAATCCTTTCCTATTAAGACCAAATGACCAGTCCAAGGCTTCCAACTTAGCCAATGAGTTATAATATGTAAATACTTTAGTAAATGTTTCCATATCTGGGACGCAACGGTCGTTCTATGAGAAGCCGACCCAAGCCAGGTAGCTATAGAGCAGTGAGGGATACATTTTTCCTTTATGACCATATGCCAGATCCCATCTTTCATCAACACACACCACATGGAGTTTGGCGACAACGCTTTATTAAAAAGGAAAATATTCCGCAAACTCCAACCTCCTAAAATATTTGGTTTTGCAATAAAATCCCAACTACAAAGATGAATATGTTGTTTTTCACTACAACCCAACCAAAGGAATTTAAAAATCAATTGTTTAATATTGTTGAGTACAGAAACATGAATATCATCCAAAGCCATCCAATATACAGGTTGACTTTCAAGAACTACTTTAATAAGAACAAAGCGCCCACCTAGTGAAAGCAGCCTATTGCACCAATGTCCAATCCTTTTTTCAAATCTTGCAATTAACCATCTCCAGTATTCCACCTTATATGATCCAGATTTTATGAGCAAAATGAAATGAATACAGATTATTAAAATATTCTTAACACAAAGTAACAGAGATACAGTAAAATTGGTTTTCTATTCAATAAGGAAATAAGTTGAAACTGTAAAATGCAGCGGAAAACAAGCTTGCTGGAATGGTGGCGACTTATATCTGAGAAGAGATGTGACGACTGTGCTCATTCGCAAGAATATGGTTACAATGAGGCCCTGAAGGCCTTTTACAATAAACAGGAATGTCAAAAACCCTAGACATCCAAAAACCTAACCCTAGGAGATGAAGCGCCAAAATTCGTGTGGGCCCCGTTTGGGTAAGTTAGTACATCATCTTCCTGGGGTCGTAACTTTTGCATACAATCTCCATTTTAGGTGCAGTATAGCTCGTTGGAAAGGTCTAACCGAGAAGAAAAATTTTCAAATGGCCTAGGGGAATATTGTTGGCAGTCCCTTGGGCCCCAAATACCCAAAACACGTCGTTTAGGGCCTCAAAACGACCCCAAAAGTTTGGAACCCGAAAAACTGCCAAGGTGGAAAACTATTTTTCGAGCCAGTGGAATAGGTGGGTGTCCACCGATATCCACCTGGATAAATCCTCCCTCCTTAGGAAGCAATGGTATCCATTGCATTGATTTCCCCCATCAGATGAGGAAATTTCTGCTGAATTTGGCCCCGGGTGAGCCACTTGCCTTGGTGCAGGAGCTGCCCTGCTTTGACGACTCGATAAAGATGGATCCTTTGTTGCCGAGTGCCCTTGATCTGTGTGTCCACAATCTGATGAATGGATGCATGTTGCATGCAGTCGGGGTTGAGCTTTATTGGTTTCAGCTGCTCTGCTATCTCCGAGGTGTCCAATAATAGTGGGAAATATGGCCGAAGGAGAGCCACGTTGAACACTGGATGTAGACCAAGGAAGGGGGGAATGTTGAGCTCAAAAGCATTGTCAACCACAACCTTGGTTATGGTGTACAACCCATAAAGGAGTGGGTGAAGCTTCCGATGGGGCCATGCAAGGCGTTCTTTCTTCAAATGCAACCAAACTTTGTCATCCACCTGAAACTTGTGTGGCACCGAATGTTGATCATGGCGCTGCTTGTACTTGGAATTAGACTTCTGTAGAATATCCTGAACCTGTTGGCGGATGTGATGGATCTGCTCAATGAACCGGGTGGCTTTGTCAGCTTCTGGTGGAGCAGGGGACGAGTCGGCCAAAGTGGTCACCAGGGGTAGTGCAACATCCATGGGGCCCAATGGTTGGAATCCAAACCCCACCTGAAAGGGGCTATGGCTAGTTGAGCTATGCAGGGCTTAGTTGTAGCTATGTTGGACATAGGGAAGACTCCCATCTCATGTGCGAGGGTGTTTTGAATTGTAAATGCGTAGGATATGTATGACCATCCGATTGACGACCTCAGTTTGGCCATGTGTCTGGGGGTGGAAGGCAGTGGATATGGTGAGCTTGGTATCCAGCAGTGACCAGAGGCTCGACCAGAATGAGATGAGGAACCGACTGTCACGGTCTGAGATAATGGTTTGTGGGATCCCAAATTGTACCCATAATCATTCAAATAAGAGCTTGGTAGTGGCTTCTGCTATGATGTTATTCTTGCAGGCGGCTAGAATCACCATCTTGGAAAAGCGATCAAGAACCACAAAAACACAGTCATTTCCCCTCTTGGTGGACGAGAGGCCCCACATGTAGTCCATTGAGATGGATTCCCATGACCTATTAGGAGTAGGTAGAGGTGTGTACATGCCCTGTTTCTAAGTGGTCGGTTTGGCAATAACACAGGCGGTGTAGGATCTGATATACTTGCCGACATCCTGTCGAAGTTTCGGCGAGTAGAAATGTTTCTGCAACACTACCACTATCTTTTTGACGCCAAAGTGTCATGCCACCCGACTGTAGTGAGCTTCCCAAATCAGCTTAGCATGCTCGCTTGATGGAACACAGAGATGGCCCAGACGACACAACAACCTGTTCTGAAGATGGAAATTAGCGACCACTATGTTGGCGCCCAACATTTGGTAGGTTGTGGAGTAGTGAGGGTTTGTCTCATAGAGGTGAGGCCATCTAGAGGTCTTGTGGCTGCAAGAGTCTAGCACCGTAGTGAGTGTCGCTACTGGAGGTCGGATGAGGCAATCAACAACTTGGTTGGTACTTCATGTTTTATACTTGATGTTGAGGTGAAACTGCTCTAAGTACGTTGACCACTTCTGAGACCAAGTTCTTCACTATCTTTCCACTGTGAGAATATTGTCCCTGGGCGAATAACTCCTCTAGCTTGAAAGAGATAGCTTATGTTTCTTTTCTTTAAAGAAAATAATAGCTCCTGTGATACGAGAGAGGATTTCCCCAATCCCAAGATCAAATCCTTTCCTGTTAAGACCAAATGACCAGTCCAAGGCTTCCAACTTAGCCAATGAGTTATAATATGTAAATACTTTAGTAAATGTTTCCATATCTGGGATGCAATGGTCGTTCTATGAGAAGACGAGCCAAGCCAGGTAGCTATAGAGCAGTGAGGGATATATTTTTCCTTTATGACCATATGCCAGATCCCATCTTTCATCAACACACACCACATGGAGTTTGACGACAACGCTTTATTAAAAAGGAAAATGTTCCGCAAACCCCAACAAGGAATTTAAAAATCAATTGTTTAATATTGTTGAGTATAGAAATAGAAATATCAGCCAAAGCCATCCAATATACAGGTTGAATTTTAAGAACTACTTTAATAAGAACAAAGCGCCCACCTAGTGAAAGCAACCTATTGCACCAATGTCCAATCCTTTTTTCAAATCTTGCAATTAACCATCTCCAGTATTCCACCTTGTATGATCTAGATTTTATGAGCAAAACGAAATGAATACAGATTATTAAAATATGCTTAACACAGAATAACATGGATACAGTAAAATTGGTTTTCTATTCAATAAGGAAATAAGCTGAAACTGTAAAATGCAGCGGAAAACAATCTTGCTGGAATGGTGGCGACTTATCTCTGAGAAGAGATGTGACAACTATGATCATTCGCAAGAATATGGTTACAATGAGGCTCTAAAGGCCTTTTACAATAAACAGGAATGTCAAAAACCCTAGACATCCAAAAACCTAACACTAGGAGATGAAGCGCCAAAAGTCGTGTGGGCCTCGTTTGGGTAAGTTAGTACATCATCTTCCTGGGGTCATAACTTTTGCATACGATCTTTGTTTTAGGTGCATGATAGCCCGTTGGAAAGGTCTAACCAAGAAGAAAAATTTTCGAATGGCCCAAGGGAATATTGTTGGCAATCCCTTGGGCCTCAAATACCTAAAACACGTCGTTTAGGGCCTCAAAACGACCCCAAAAGTTTGGAACCCGAAAAACTGCCAAGGTGGAAAACTGTTTTTCGAGCCAATGGAATAGGTGGGTGTCCACCGATATCCACCTGGATCAATCCTCCCTCCTTAGGAAGCAATGGTATCCATTGTGTTTAGTTCCCCCATCAAATGAGGAAATCTCTGCTGAATTTGGCCCCGGGTGAGCCACTTGCTTTGGTGTAGGAGCTGCCCTGCTTTGACGACTCAATAAAGTTGGATCCTTTGCTGCCGAGTGCCCTTGATCTATGTGTCCACAATCTGATGACTAGATGCCTGTTGCATGTAGTCGGGGTTGAGCTCTATTGGTGTCAACTGCTCTGCTATCTCTAAGGTGTCCAATAATGGTGGGAAATATGGTCGAAGGAGAGCCACGTTGAAGACTGGATGCAGACCAAGGAAGGGGGGAATGTTGAGCTCAAAAGCATTGTCAGCCAGAACCTTGGTGATGGTGTATAGCCCATAAAGGAGTGGGCGAAGCTTTCGATGGGGCCATGTAAGGCGTTCTTTTTTCAAATGCAACCAAACTTTGTTGCCCACCTGAAACTTGTGTGGCACCCAATGTTGATCATGGCACTGCTTGTACTTGGAATTAGACTTGTGTAGAATATCCTGAACCTGTTGGTGGATGTGCTTGATCTGCTCAATGAACCAGGTGGCTTTGTCAGCTTCTGGTGGAGCAGGGGACGAGTCGACTAAGGTGGTCGCCAGGGGTAGTGCAACATCCATGGGTCCCAATGGTTGGAATCCCAAGCCCACCTAAAAGGGGTTGTGGCCAATTAAGCTATGCAAGGCTCAATTGTAGCTATGTTGGACATAGGGAAGACTCTCATCCCATGTGCGAGGGTGTTTTGAACTGTAAATGCATAGGATATGTATAGCCATCTGATTGACGACCTCAGTTTGGCCATGTGTTTGAGGGTGGAAGGTAGTGGATATGGTGAGCTTGGTATCCAGCAGTGACCAGAGGCTCGAATAGAATGAGCTGAGGAATCGACTGTCACAGTCTGAGATAATGGTTTGTGGAACCCCAAATTGTACCCATAATCATTCAAAGAAGAGCTTGGCAGTGGCTTCTGCTCTGATGTTCTTCTTGCAGGCGGCTAGAATCACCATCTTGGGAAAGCGATCAAGAACCACAAAAACACAGTCATTTCCCCTCTTGGTGGACGAGAGGCCCCACATGTAGTCCATTGAGATGGATTCCCACAACCTAGGATTAGATAGAGGGGTGTAAATGCCTTGTTTCTAAGTGGTCGGTTTGGAAATAACACAGGCGGTGCAAGACCTGATATACTTGCTGACATCTTGCCGAAGTTTTGTCCAGTAGAAATGTTTTTGCAACACTGCCACTGTCTTTTCGACACCAAAGTGTCCTGCCACCTGACTGTAGTGAGCTTCCCAAATAAGCTCAGTGTGCTCGCTTGATGGAACACAAAGATGGCCTAGATGACACAACAACCCGTTCTGAATATGAAAATTAGCGACCACTGTGTTGGTGCCCAACATTTGGTAGGTTGTGGAGAAGTCAGGGTCTGTCTCATAGAGGTGAGGCCATCTAGAGGTCTCATGGCTGCAAGAGTCTAACACCGTACTGAGTGTCGCGATTGGAGGTCGGATGAGGCAATCAACAACTTGATTGGTACTTCATGTTTAATACTTGATGTTGAGATGAAACTGCTGTAAGTATGTTGACCACTTCTAATGGCAGTCATTTTGCAATTTTCCTTGGGTTTGCATGAACTGTAGTGGCTTGTGATCAATGTGGATGAATGTCTCCTTCCCAAGAATGTAATGCCTCCACTAGCGGTAGGCTTGCACAATGGTGTACATTTATTTGTCATAAGTAGGGTAATTATAGACAACATCTAATAGTGTCTCAATATTATATGCCATGGGATGAGCGTGTTTAGTGAGAACGACGCCCACAACATAGTTTGAAGCATCTGTCTTGATCTCAAAGGGATGTTGCAGGTCCGGTAAGGAAAGTACTGGGGATGAGCACAAATGCTTCTTCAGGTCATCGAAGGTTTGTTGTTGGGACATGCCCCACACAAATCTTTCCTTACCGCCACCCCTAGTTACTTGACTGAGGGCCCATGCGATATGAGAGAATCCCAACACGAACCTATGATATAAATTGGCAAGGCCCAAGAAGCTCCGAAGTTCAGTGAGTGTGGTTGGGGCTGGCTAGTCACGGATGACCTGGATCTTGGCTGGATCCACATGCACACCATGCTGATCAATGATGTAGCCTAAGTAATGGACCCTATCAATGCCGAAGGAGCATTTTCCCAAGTTTGCATATAGTTAGTGCTGCCGCAGGGTGTGCAGAACCTGCTGAATATGCTGCAAGTGTTTTGCCCAAGTCTTGCTCTAGATGAGGATGTCATCCAGATACACCACTACAAAAGTATTGGTGAAAGGTCGTAGGATATTGTCCAACATCCTCATAAAAGTTGTTGGAGCATTTAACAAACCAAAGGGCATGACCAACCGTTCAAAAAGACTTTCTTTTGAATTGAAGGTAGTCTTCCATACATCTATTTGTTCTATTCAGACCTGGTGGTAGCCAGACTTCAAATCAATATTACTGAAGTATTTGTCTCCGGTGAGTTGATCAATGAGGTCGTCGATTCAGGGAATCGGGTGCTAGTTTTGGATTGTGATTTTATTTAGGGCCCGGTAAGCAATGTAGAGTCACCAGATCTCCTCTTACTTCTGCACCAACACGATTGGTCTCCCACAAGGCAATGAGATGGGACGGATGTGCCCCTTGTGGAGCAGTTCTTGGATCCACCTCTTGATCTCCTCATTTTCTAGCAGAGAGCGGCGATAGACTGGCCCATTGGGTAGTGGTGCGCCTAGGGTCAGATCGATGGGATGATTGAACTGGCAGTGCAAAGGTAGCCCAATAGGAGAGGAGAAGATATCTAAGTATTCTTCCACGACCTTGTCCACTTGCTTCTGTTGTGTGGAGAGATCGGCCTTGGAGGGCTTGGATGTGGCTGTGATCTTTCGCTCACTCTGTGAGCGAATCACGAAGAATACAAATCTCCTAGTCTGGAAGATAACCTTCCTGCATTGCTTGGCAGAGATCAAGGAAATAACACTAGGAGGGAGTGCCTCGGGTATCATGTACAATTTCCTGTTCAAAGTAATAATAACACTATGAGGGCTAGACTCATATACAACATGACGTTTCCATAAATAAGGTTGTCCCAAAAGAACATTACAAACTTTGAGAGGAGCAACATCACACAATACCTCATCTTTGAAGGGCTTGATGTCATAAGACAGTCGACACTGTTGGCTGACGCGGAGATCGCTTCCTTGGCAGAGCCATCCAATGGTGTAGGGTTGTGGGTGTGGTGTTGTCGGTAGGTCCAGCCGCTCGATGACCTCTTCTGAGATGAGGTTCTTCTGGCTGTCGCTATCAACGATGAAGTGCAACAGGGTGCCTTTTACCCACATCTATGAATGGAAGAGGCACTCTCCTTCTTCTGGCTCGTCTGATTCACCAGGCTAGAGCTTGGTGGTAGAAACGATGGCACTGGATTCCACGTCAATGATCCGTCTTCCCCTTTCTAGTTCTGACTCAGATTCAAAACCCACATCTGATTCATAGGCTTTCACTTTGGCCACCAATGACTACTTTGAGCGACAATCAACAATGTTATGCCAAGGGATCTTATGGAAGTTGCACCACTTCCCGGTATCTTTCTTTGTCTTTCTGGTGTCCTTTGCTTGCAGCTTGGACTGGTCGTCCAAATACTGTCCATATTTTCTATGTCCTTTGTTCCGTGGGTTGGGGCTACCCTTTCCTGGTTTTTGCTGTGAGGGGTTCCCAGGCCCAAATTGAAGCGTCTTTTGCTTGAGCTTCTGCTCGATTTTGATGACATATCGGTAGGCTGCGCCCAAGGATGAGATGTATAGAAATTCCATTTTGGTCTGGATGTATCTATGCATAGCACCGCAATACTTGAGCACCAGATGTCACTCTGAATATTTGATACCCAGCTTGGTGCGCAAGGTATGGAAGATATTTGTGACCTCTAACACTGCTTGGTCTCGTTCTTGTCGTAGTGTGGTCCATTTGCTATACAAGTCCTCATGA
>JASDQU010261542.1:0-14723 GCA_032191745.1 Picea mariana
CTTGTCACTTAAGGTGTCTCGACAAGAGGTTTAGGGTTTCTGCAACTACTTTTGCTGGTAACCCTAGCTGCAGTGCTTTTGGAAACTGCTCCTACTAGTAACCCTAGCGGCAGTTCCTCAACGAGCTCAATGTCTAGCGGCTATGTTTCCTTCCAACGTTTTAGGCTGACTGAAGGGGTGTGGGCCCATAACCTGTTAGAATATAGAAGATGGTGTGCTCGTTTTACCATTGACGATACCTTCGTCACCCAACCATAGGCCGAAGCCTCCCTCCGAGCACCTTAACCTTGACTGAGAAATTCCTCTGGAAGCAAACCCTAGGCTAGATAGCCAAACAAAGGGCAACACATTTCTCCCCAGGGATAGCGCAACACAAAAGACTGATCAGATAGTCCCAAACCCTAGCCAAGAGATATCCAAGCCAATACTGAGAACTAGTTGTTGTTGCATCTGCACCTGCAACCCTCCTGCAAACCTGCGCACCAAACTGCAATTGCAATGTGCACCAACTGGGAAACTGCAATTCTGAGATGCTGCAAATGAGAACTGGTGCCCTGTATTTATAGTAATTCTGCCAGTTTTGCTGGGGCCGACTTCTCCTTCCAGATATGTGTCTGTTCAGTATATTTTTATTATTTCTGGCCGACTTCTTCTCTTGAAGGCTAATAGCCTAATATAAATTATCTTCTTGAGCCGACAAGGCTTCTAGGGTTATTAGCCAACTCATTAGGATTTCTCTTGCTCCCCATAGTCTTCTATTCTTGTCAGGTTCACACGTGGGGGTAAATACCTCCTGCAGCTACCATAATATTAACATCTCCAACCTAAAACAAGGGTATAATGGAACCTATATATCCATCTCCAACTCTAAAGTTGAAGTGCTCGGTGCGAATCCCCAGTCCTTCCCATAATATGAAAGGTTGAAGAGAATTGAGTGATTGGGTGTAGAACTCTCTCCAAAATATGTAGTTTGGAAAGAAACATAATGCTTGTCAATGATTAATGATATCACGTACACATGTGATGAGGATACATATTTTTTAGGTGGAGAGAGATGAAAGGTACCCATCAAAGACAAGTCCTTAAACATCCCAACAACCACACTCTCAAGCGATGCACTAGAACCATCCACTATTGGAACATTTGTCTTGGATTTGGCATTAGGATCAGGCAGACAATATGATAGCTATTCAATAATCACAATATTTCCTTGATGATGTTATTTGATCACTCGAAAGATAGAAAACATTTTCGCGTTCATCTCATACATACAACTCCATCCCAATATTATAGTCAATAGGAGCATCAACAACTTCTACTTCTATTGTGATGATCTTGCCTCCTAACTCAACCAAGAGATTAGTAATGATTATGTGTAGTTTGAAAGAATGACTATCAAAATATTTCAACAAGGTAGTTGAGGGAGCAAGCTCAAGAAAAACTAAAGCTCTCCATACTAACAATGACATAACACGGGTGGAGGCTCCTTCGTTAACTACATATTTGAAGACATTCATGCCACAACAAGATATTTAAATCTAGAAAGTGACATGGTGAGAGAGCTAAGGCACTGCTTATTCAAGAYCARAGGTAATAAATATAGTATTAGAAGGATCAATACCATTTAACAATATCTTTCGTTGTGGAGGGGAAATATTAAGGAGCTCTAAGGTAGATATGGCACATGAGGCCTAAGATAAATATTTTGTGATACTATAGTYTTAGGAAACTCCAACATTAGGATTATGTGCAATTCTTTGCAATACACCCCTGGGAGGGTCCACTATTGGCTTCTCTATTTGGAGGGGGCATTTGACGATGGCAAGGGAGATTCCTTCTAACTTGGTCCATCCTTAAGAGTATTGTAATTATGAGCTCGAGTCCATACATTGACATTCTAGTTACACATGTAAGTGTTATCATTCGACAGATTGTCTCCTTGTAGAAGGGTGCCTTGATTGCCTCCTTGTGGAGGTCCGAGGATATTGGAAACCAACTATTGTTTCTAGGGAATAAACAAAATTTAAAGGACTACATGTTGTTTGTTAAGAAACACATTAAGTGAGTAGTCTCTACGCTCCCCCCATCTCGGGGCATTTGTGTGTGAGATGATATCCTTCGCATAACTTGCAAGTGAACTTGTTTTTATTTTTCTTCTTCTCACCCCCAATGTTGTTATTACTAGCACCATCATTGTGGAAACTCCTTGTCGTTGGTTGTTATTGTTATTCTTTTGTCGATTTTCCCTTTTACCCTACAATTGTTGGTTGCCTTTCTTTCTTATAGACTAAATTGTATTAACACCCAAGGTTTGGATAGGAGTTGAGGTAGAATAAGCATGAGATGTGGCAGTGGGAGCATTATTAGAGATGGACATATGTCCCATTGGACTCACAACCTAATTAACCTTGTAGTTACAATAGATCTCGTAACACCATTAGCATTGGGACCTATCATTGACTTCTCAATATCAAATCTAGGGGTGATATGTATAATTTCATATTACATCCTAGACTCAGAATAGATTAAGTCCAACTCTCGAGCTTTAAGGACGAACTTTTGTTTGGTAGTTGCACTTATCAACACTACATCCTTTGCAATATTGTGTATTTGAGACTTCACAAACCAATCTGCTAGGAATCAATTCTGTATTTCAGCCCTGATCATCCTATGATATCTCTTACACTAATTTATATGATTAGATATATGAGTGGACATGTTCTATCCCAAGGACATCAAAATCTTAGTCCCAGTCTCATAGTGGATAGGTAATTGGAAGTGAGTTAATAAAGCAATTATCAAACAAGAAAAATTGTTATGAGATGCATGAGGCAACTTAATATACAACTCATTTGCTATCCTTACGAGGGTTCATTGGAAAAGGCACAACCTCATGTTGTCTTCCATCACGAAGTTTGAGGAACAACATAAATGGAATATCCTTACATGGTTGGAAGGGTATTCTCTGGCTTTACCTTCAAACTTTGGAATGTTTAAAAGAAGCTTGGTATGGATGGTTTCCGTGAAGGGTCATGGATAATCAGGTTATTGGTCAAATGAGACAAATCAATTAGATGAAGGGTTGTCAAAGATGGCAAGGGAGACATAAGCATTGAACGAGGGTTACCTAAGGTTATATCCATCTTCCCACTATGCATGGCACTGCCTCCTACATAATTGCCCCATTTGATGTTTCTAGAACTTACAACAAGCTCTATACTTATTTGATAACTTTTGGGATTATATCCCCCACCAAATGGAAATCCAAAACTAGGAACAATTGTGCTCTCGATATGAATTATTGAACTAGAAACATTTATACTCCCATTAAAGATACAAACCCAATAATGTTTCTAATCTCAATATGAAATTTGGTGGATGGGATAATTGCACTGACAATCAATATTACCAAAGAGACATTTCTACCATTTACAAGAATACTGACAAAAGGGTTTGCTCTACTGGTTAGCATCCTTATAGGGACATTATTTCCCTGGTTAATGAAAACACTGGGGTTGGTGGGGTTTTCAATTCTTAAACCTGAAGATATGAGAACATTTGACATTCCCAAATTAGAATGAGGAAGATTAAACAAAATGGTAGAAAATTCATTCTTGGGAGGGAACTCTCCCACTTGGATGATAAGATAATCCACTAGACTAATTAGAGGAGGGATGAAATTCATCAAAGGAAAGTTATCAATGTCCTCTGCAATTGGTGGGTCAAATTCTCCTTAAGGAGGAGGAGGGGGATCCTTGTCACCTCTCACAGGGACTTTGTCGTCAAGGCCTTGCAAAATATTGTCCTCTCCTCCATCTCCAAAGGAAGGGTTCCCCTTATCTTAATCCCCTCTAATGAGGTTATTCAAAGTAGTTTGTGATTTTTCTTTTGATTCACTAAATGAGTGATTAGGAACTTCTAGTCTATGTCTTACCG
Source organism: Picea mariana (assembly GCA_032191745.1). Taxonomy (NCBI): domain Eukaryota; kingdom Viridiplantae; phylum Streptophyta; class Pinopsida; order Pinales; family Pinaceae; genus Picea; species Picea mariana. Next base: position 3,937 of record JASDQU010261542.1, read on the forward strand.
AAGGTGGTCCTATGAATTAGAGAGGAAGACCCAAGTTCCTACTAGAATGACAGGGTGAGTGGTCAACCACTTTGAAATGTTGGGAGTGAGTGCAAAATTGCAAATCTCAAACAATAGGAACAAAACCTATAGTCTTCTAAGCACGACACCAATCAACAAACCATTGCGAAAAAAGACTTATAAAAGATGCCAACAAGCAAACATGCTCTTCCAAAATTCAACCCAAGGTGATAAAATCTTGAGTTCCAACTAATAAAGAGATGAAAAGGGCCTTCTGAAGGTCAATTTGGGATGATGAGGGTCCAACTCCAACTAGAAAAGGTACAAGAAGTAGTGATATTAACCCCACAAAGTTACCACCTAAGGTGTAAACTCCCTAAAAAGATGATATAGAATGGATCATTATATAATTTATCATCTATCTTGGTACTTTTTAGTTGGAAAAATTGGAAGAATTGACTTGCAAGACCCATTTTAGTGGTAGGTCCCAGTTTGTTGGTTTGGGGTTTGGAAACTTCCAAAGCTAATTTGGGGCATCAAATACTACTTTTTGGGGTCAAAACACTACGAGCATAGACCTTAGCTCCTCAACATTGTTCTATACACTGAAAGCTTTCTAATGGTGTAAAAATCACCTAAATCGGAGTTTGAATGCAGAAGTTATGCCTCCCGTAAGTTGACCTACCTTGTTCACCACCATGGAACCTAGTGGATTCCATGTCAACACCCATTACTCACACATGTTGGGCTATTCACCGATGGACTTTCAAGAATATTCTAGAGGGTCCAAAATCATGACACTAATTGAGGGTTGAGGCATGCAAAAACCCTAACCCTAACCCTAGACAACTATCAAGCTATGTTAAATATTGGGCGGCTAAAAAAGGTAGGGTTCCATTCTTTTGGTATTTTTATTGTTCCATAGTTGAGTAGAGCATCCAGTAGTGGGATATTCAAGCATAATAGAGGAGGTAGAAGATTATGTAGCAGTCATTTAGGCCACAATGTCCATGGTAACTCCATGGTGAGTGCCCCTTTCTTTTTACCCGCAATTCATAATTGAGAAAAAGAGAGTAGAGCATAGGCCTCACCTTTCTGTTGAGTTTTCTCCCATATTAGTTTCCCAAGTCACATATTATGTTCATTTGTGTGGATGGTGTGTTCATTTTCTTGTTTATTTCATTTTTGTTTCAATTATTTGCATAATTTTTAGCACTACACTAGTAATATTAAATATGAGATGCAAGGTAATAACTACATAATAAAAGATTTTAGAATATTGTGAGAATTGTTGTGATGAATTGTTCCAATGGAATATCCAAGACAGTTTACAGAGCAAAAGAAGGGAACCTCTAGGGATGGTTCCAACATAGATATTCTATATGCCCCAGGTACCAGAAGAATTTCCCACTTGCACTCGCCTACACAAAACCTAGGAGAGGCTGCTAAGGTTGCTTATTCATGATTGATAACTGAGTGGATCAGTCATGGGTTGGGATTTCACATTGGGTAGGGACATATAAGACTTCATCATGTAGTTAAAACTTCAATAAGAAGGCACCACTCCAAGTAACATGCCAACTTATCTAAAGTCCCCTATTAACATCCACCAACTACATAAGTGCGGGGGGATATCTCAACACTTGAACAACTTTCACCTAGTGCTCAACATCGATGTTATAGGCGCTTTCTTGACAAGTGTCGCTCGCTACTAAAGGAATTTTACACTCTCTAGTCAACTTCTAGTTTTGTTTTAGTGCCCTTGGAAAATTAACTCTTGAAACCTACTATGGAGGGCCTATACCTAGACCACTATTGGTTTTCTATCAAAGAAAATAGTCTAGTTCATTTTAATTAAGCATTGGTTTTAGGGGATTTAATTACTCAAATAGGGTACATAGTACATGACTATTGATGTTTTGATAGAAAGTGTTAAAATGAACAAAAGAAAAAGGTGAAATGAAAGTTTTCTTTTAGACAATGCAACTCATACACACTATTCTTTAACAAGAAGCACTGTGATTTCTTTAACCATGACGAAATTCAAGATGCAAAATGATATTTATATTCCAAACTCTAAATGCAACCTATTGAAAACACGAACTTGAAATGCAAATCTAGCTAAGAACATTGAACTCAAATTTTCCCTCTTTTTTTTTTCCCTTATGAAGGCGATAAAACCTATCATAACTCAATTATCAATTGATAGCGAGGATAGTAATCATTGGCTGCTATCCATGAATGCAGACCGACTCATCACCATTATTTGAGTAAAACTACACCATCTAAACTGACCCGCTAGTGGTCCATAAGGGGGTAGACTTCCACTCTTGCTAAATGCCTCTAGGTCTTAGGTCATTGACATGTTTCCTTATGTCCGAGGAAGAGGATCTCATAGTGAATCAAAAGAAGTTTTAGGTCTTACTCCAAGACTAAAAGGTGGTTTTAGCCAAGGTAGTTTCCACAAAAAATTCAATGTTCCTTGTGGTCATCGTTGAGGATACCTCCAGTGGGGTCATGTGTTTTCTAATAACATTTAGCCGCAGTCCCATACATGAGACTAGATACTACCCCTGCAAAGAGAAATATGTTTCATTTTTATTTTTTGAAAACAAGCTGAAAATTCTCTTGATCAATGAAATCAAAATGGTAAAAAGAACTGAATCATGATCTAGAGGAATTCTAGATAGAGAAAAGAATCTCCATGTTCTAGAGAAAACCCCTCAAAACCATATATGAATTTTACAGGTTTATAATTTTTTTCACTTTATAGGTGTGCTCATAGGGGCCTGATTGGTAACCTGCATGCTACTCATGCTTTGCAAGTGAGAAACTAGCAATTCCAAGAAAGCAATCAGGGGCTAGTAAAAAACAACTTGCAAGCATCTTGCAACTATCACTAGAATAACTAACAAACATCAACCAAAAAGGTAGAAAATCACTAACATGCTTAAAAATCATAGTTAATTTTATGTCTATAAAATTGTTTATAAGTACAGCAAAAGATCCCATAAACCAACTAAAAAGGATAAACTAAAGAAACTAGGAAAAACCAACCCAAAAGAGAGAGAATTCTAATAATTCTTCCCTATTGGAGTTGCCATTTCTATTAAATGGAATGTTGTTAGGGAAAATGATTCAATTCCTCAGCGAGGGGGATAGAACCTCACTAACAGAGTAGAGATAGATTCTTGGATCTTCTTTCCTAGTTAACACTTTATAAATGAAATGATAAGAAAGAGAAGGGGAATACCTGGTGGTTATAACCCTAATCCTTGGTTTCAAATGTTAGTAAGTCAAGTGGATTTCAAACACAAATTTCCTCTCAATACCTGCACATAGCCAAGTAAGAACACACTTTTCTCATTCTCCATTAAGCATTTCAAACGAACAACAAATATTCAAAATCATTAATTAAGCTAATATCATGCTTATTAATTCCACATCAATTCCATACTATAAATGCAATATCAATGACAATAAATTGCACTGGGGGGTGGGGGTGGGGGTGGGGATGAAGAGAGATTTGCATATACAATGTTTACGAAGTTTACACAATATACGTACATAAACTTGATTTAGTTGCAATAACTTCATCACCCAAGGCTGGGTTCCTTGAACCTTGGTGACCTTTCAAACTCAATCACAACACAAGGACATCAATATCATGGTAGTAGAGGAACTAAGGGGTGGCTCAATAAACCTCGAGATGGACTTAGTCAAACTTGGAGAAAAACAAGGGTTTCTCTCAAGATGAGGAATGGGACAAAGGGGTTTCTTATTTATTCTTGTATATTTTAGAAAACATTTCCAAGAATAAGGAGAGGGTGTAACCCTCTCCCTACCATGAAACCTCTATTTATATGCTTCAGATTTGGTTCAAGTAGTCAAAGGTCGAGATCTGGGTTGTATAGGTGTATGCCATCCACTTCCTCCTCTCAAAGCTTGTACTTTTTATATGATTCATATTTTTTAAGATTATTTCAAGGGTGCTTGCATGTTGCCAGTTGGCAACTAGTGAGTTGCTTACAGGTTTCTTTAAGGCAAAGTAGGGGCACAACACCAACATAGGAAAAAGCAATGGCTCAATTGTGCTCAAAGGGTCAAGGATGACCAAAATCATGTATAACAAGCACCAAAATGGTAAAATAATCATTCCTTACTTGACATGATCTCCACTAAGAGCCTAGGGGATGTGGTCTAGAGGACAACCACAAATCCGAGTGAGTTTAAAGTTATCAAATAACCACAAATATGTAGAAAACTATCCATGGCATTAGATTACACACACATTCATAATTGAGATAGAAAGATAACATAAGAAATCTCTTCCATTAATCATCAAAATGGGGAATACATAATAGTATAACAAAAAAAATTGATATATTGAGGAATATTGCATGACAAAGTTGTTAGAAGAACGATGAGGCCAAATCCCAAATGCGAGGTGATTAAAATATCTAAGAGAGTTAACATAGTGCATATACAAGCACTTATACAAATTTTCCAAGACCCAATTACATAAATGGTTGGCCCACCATAGCAATCTTGGGAGATTGTAGATATTATTATGATTGTTGGCATTCAAGGTTGTAGTTCCATGGATTGAATACTAAAAGTCACACATATGAAGCCACTAAGGTGTGCACACATAAGCCATTGAGGTGCACATGTGCATGTTGTTGAGGTGTGTGTGTGTGCTGGAACCTGGCATGCACAATTGGAATGTAGTTGCACTAGATGTCGTAGATGATTTACAATAAGGTAGGGGCTTTGCCTCTTGACCTTACACATCAATAGCAACAAGAAGTTATTAGGGGTACTGCCCCTTGGACCTCATGGATGGGTTTTGTGTACCCCATCCTTTGGTGGGTGCAAATAACTAGAGGTGATGAGGTGGTCTATGCACAACCATATGTGTTTATGCTCAAATCATGGAAGATACACTAGTAGTTTAGAGATTGCGGTCTATCAGTCCATTTTTGCCACATTCCCACTACCCATTGAATTTACTATAACCTCATTAGAGCATGTGTTTTTGCTCCTCGCATGATCATATAAATTAATATAATATATCATGTAATTATTGTGCCTTAAACACCATTTTTTTATATATCAAGTAAATCTCACTGGATAAGGGGGTGAGAGATGAGTTCTTTTATATTTATCGTACCTACTATTATGCTTCCAACATTCCAATAATTATTTATGTGGTTTGTTGTGCATTTTTGGCATGCTTATTTATTATTCTTTAAGGAATTTGTTACTATGTTTGTATTAATCCTAAATAGGTATACTTTGAATCAATTATCCACAAAGTAAACAATTAACTTCACACTAAACACTATTGCAACACAATAGCATTGAGTACATCTTTCCCTCATGGAGCCATGTTGTCATAATTTGACGTRTTCGGATTGCCAAGGCAAAGAGCCTTAGCAAATATGGAAAATGGAGCAAAGATTCACAACCCAAGCAAGAGTAGCAACAAAGTATATATGAGCAGTTTAAAAGATCCTCATAATGATAAAGAAGAAACCCTCAAATAACAACTTAAAGAGGAGCCAAGGCTAGATCTCCATGCGTGAAAGGGTTTGGTGGAGAAGTAGCATGATTTCCCTCACTCCCATAACTTTTAGGGTCATAGAAACATTACATAGTACCATAGACATCATAGAATATGTAGTAACTCAAAACTCTAAAATCTCTAGATCGAGTCTCCCTTTTGAAGCAAAAATGTCTCTCATTTTTATAAACAATGATCATGCTTATCTGATTACGCAAGTGTACATGATTATGTCAACTTTTATCTCATATGGTGTGCCATCTTATTGGTATTTCTTTCGACTACATATGATAACAACTTTGCATGATCTTCAATATAATTGTGACATAAAATAATAAATAAAACTTGAAAAACAACTTCAAATTTTTGATTGGATTTAAAGTAACTATCCTCAAGGAAACATAAAAGGGGGTGAGGATCGTATGAATGGATAGGGGAAGACCCGACTACCAAAATGGTTAGGAGACTTTTAACTAGATCGCTAAAAGATAATGAAAATACAAAGACAATTAATCTAAGCAATGAACATCTTACATCAAAAGGTGAAACTAAACCTTTGAAACTAAAACTTAAATGGCTTGCAGTAACACAACTGTAAAATCTGAACCGAATGAAGATAAACATTGAAATTAACAATACTTTTACACCAAAGTGTTTGTTAATGGTTCTATATATTCCTCAATTTGATATGTTATCAACGAACTCCCATTTCTGAAAGTTTGATAAAAATATATTTTCCTCCACTAACTTTAATTTTATATATAATTAGAGAGAGTGTACTCCATTAACAATACAATCATTTCCTTCGAACAAAGCGAGTGTACTTCATGACGATACAATCACTTACTTCGGAGAAAGCGATGGGTCCATGCACTCCAAATTTTAATTAAATGAATTCATGATTTACACTGAGGGGTCATTCGAATATTTACCCTATTTAAAGCACAAAAAAGCCTGTTAATTGTTAGTTTCCCTCCAAATTAAGCGAAATATTGCTGGGGTCTGTGAGATTATTAAAGCTTTTTCTCCTTCCAAAGACTGGATCCGGGGTACGTTGTTTTTACCAGTCATTTCCAATTTTCATAGATAGCTGCATCTTCTAGCAGTTCCAATTAGCCGACATTATTTTTGCACATCATCTTCCAAATATGCACACTGGTTGGCCTTGTTCGCTTCCAATTCTATGGTCCAAAGTTGGTCTGGTATATTGTGTTGATTATGCGGTTGATGTTTTCGCCTGAAAATACTGTGAGCTCTTAATTACTGTGAAATAATTCTAGGGCAGACGATAGATTGGTTTAAATAGGCAAGACTATATGATATCCGTCATATTGGAATACATCCAGTGTTGGGTTTAGGACGTATTGCATTGCATGTGATTCTTTGGGTGGGATTTGGTATCAGGGGCTTTGTTTGGAAATTGTAAGCCTCTTACAACTAGGCCAAAGTTGACTTGTTGCATCTCTGCTTCATAGCCCTATATGTTGTTTAGTAACTCAAATTTCATTCTCTACAGAGAGCTTCTATACAATTGATTGCTCTTTAAAACAAAATCCAGTGGCAGTAAGAAGATGGTTATCTTATCTACTATGTACACAGGCTCACGGTTTGAGTCATCTATTTGTATTGGGTTATTGTATGTGGCACAATTGACCATTTAGTTTGTCAAGCCAGGTGATCATGAATTTTAGGTTCCTTTCTAGGGCGAGTAAAGACAGGGAAGCGGTGATAGTTCTAGAGAAGAGTCCAAACATGCAATCTTTTGTTGTTGGAATGTAATATGTTATATTGTGAATATTGTGACTGAATTTTAGACCCACGTGAGAAATGTGATAGTGTGTGAGAGATGAGGAATTAGTGTCCATGAGACTAAGTAGTCTATGGGACGGAGATTACATCATCAAATTGCCAACATTTTGAAAAGTGAATGTCTAGCTATAGGTAAAGGAGAATACAATCCAAGCAAAGAAAACAGAAACATAAACATGATAGGGAATACATATATGTGGGGGTGAAGCCTGATGTTCCATTACCCTCTGTAGGTTTATTCATCTGTATGCCCCTTGTGGGGACGCTAGCCACTCTCAGGAGCTTCTTCCCGCGGTTCATCATCCAGGTGGCCCGTCTCCCAGTAATTTCCCACTGGTTGGTCTGAAATAACTCTATCCAACTGATTTCCTCCAGTACCGTTCTTTTGATGTGTTTGTAGCCATTACAACCAACGAGGAAATGCGGCTGTGTCTCGATCTCCTCCAATTCACATATCTGGCACCTCTTGTGTTCCCAATATTCTTTAGGTGCCTGCTATCTCCCTGTTTTGCAGCTCAACATGTGTGAGTTCGTTCTTATCTGTGCCAGAGTTTGCTTCTCCGTTCAAGACATGTTGACCAACAATGTTAACTAACATTTATTCTTGGATCTTTATTTCACATCTGTAGTTGAACTGCTCGATATAATATGGTTGTTTTCTTTGGGCTGTACTCTTCCACTTTCCCATTCTAAAGCTGTTCTGAAGGTGTCCTCTTAGTTCTTTTCTATCTCTAGGACAGTGCCTTTCTACAATATTCCAGTCCTCCAACCATTTTTTGCACTGCAATTGTCATGTTTCCTTTCTTCTTTCTAGTACTTCTTTACTAAACTGTGCAGGTATCCTTCGCTCCTGCATTTCCCCTACCCTCTTCTGGTATAACATTAATCTTGTTTGTGCTTCCATTTATAGTGGATAGAGTCCTATTTCTGCTATGATAATTTCATATGGGGTCGAGGTCTTTATTATTAGAAAGGACATTGCTATATGTTTATGGACTCTTTCCAATTGCAGCCAACCAGAATTGGAGATACTAGGTCCCCATATTTCACATTCCTACAAAATTACTGGTGTGACTAGTGATTTGAGAGCTGATGATCTTCCAGCCTCATATTTCCGCTGTTCTGCACCTGTTCTATAGTGGGAACGTTGCTTTCCACCCCTCTTGAACCCTTTTCCTTGTACATTGCTCCCAATTCAGCTTTTCAGTGAACTCCAAACCAAGATATTTATAGCTCTGTACCACTTGTAATGCTCTCTCCATGAATGTGATTCGAGGTTGGTTTATCTTCTTTCGCAGTGAAAATATGATCATCTTTATTATCGATATGAACTTTCATCTCCACCTCATTAAAAAAGGTTTCTAGTGCTGCCAAATGCTCTTGTACACTGTGAAGAGTCCTTGCTACCGAGATGACATCATCTGCATATAAAAGAATCTTGATCATTAAGCCTGCAATTTTCAGCCCTCCCCCCTCTTGTCCATCCAGTCCTCCAAATGGTCTATGTATAGCCCAAAGAGTGTGGTTGAGAGTGGACACCTTTGTTTGATTTCGATGTATCTGTGGAGGCTCTCCAGCAATCTTTTATGTGTTCTTATTCTAGTCTTAACTTGTTCATATAACCTGTGGATCTCCACTCTCCATTCCACTGGTACAGCAAGCTCTACCAATCTTCCCCAGAGTTTCTGCTGTGGAACCGGCTTAGGGAAGTCCACAACACAACACCATAGGTCTTCTTCCTTGCTCTCCCATGTTTTTTCAACCACGTGTCTCAATGTCAAACAGTGGTCAATGGTTGAATGTTTTGGTCTGAAACCTGCTTGTCCATTCTCTCTTTTAACATTTTCTTCCGACCATTTGCTGATTTTTCTCTTCATGATACCTCCTATTAGTGTTTCAAAGATTGAGCCGATCATTAATGTCCTGCAGTTGCTAGGGCTGGTTTTCACTCCTCTCTTAAAGATTGGGAGGATAGGTTGGTTGCCCACTTCTTTGGAAACCCTTTCCGAACCATTTGATTTAGTGCATCTACTATATGTTTGCTGACATGATCTTTGCTCCACTCGAGGTGTTCTGCTTGCAGCCCTTCTATGTCTTTTGCCTTCCCTTGTGCTAAGCATTGGATTCTTGTGATGACATCTATTGTGAAAAAATCCCTTTCTGCTATAATTTCTGGGGGTTTGTCCCTTGCTGCTATGTTTTCATATAAAGTTCTTGCATGTTGTAATCACTGTTCATCCAATATGTCATTCTCTTGACCTGATTTCCTTACTTGGAGCTCTCTCCAAAAGGATTTCGAGTTCTTTTTGGCCATTACTAACATTTCTTCCTGTTTCTTTCCTTTTGTATCCTTGCTGTTTGTCTGTCTTCCTCGAGAGTTTTCTTTGATGGTTCCCTTTTGTAATTTTTCCTTGCCTCTTTACATGTGTCATTGTACCATGGATTTAGTGGGAACTTATTTGCTGTCCTTCTATGATCCGAATTGGATCTTGGAAAATGTTTGTAAATTTTGTAAATAAATATGTTTTGTTTCATTTCATTTTATTTTTGTCTTCTTGGCAAATTGGAAGAGGAAACAAACAGATGTGATGGTTGGCCTTACAAAGGTAGCCTATTAAAACAATGAGGGCTGTAGTGAAGTAAAAAAAAAATGAAGGGAGATGCAAGGAGAAAGGGAGAAGGACCGTAGCAGAAATTAAAGCTCGAGGAGGGAAGCCTACTTGAGGTTGAGTGGACGAAGGAGTTAATGTGCCTGTTCACTCTAAGTGAAGGTGTCTTTGAGCCATGGCCTACTGCAGTTTTGATTTTCACAGTGAGTAACAATACACAGAGTTTGTGTATAGCTCACTCCTGTGTAATATTCTCTTGAACGTAATAAAATCTCTAGTGAATGCTGGGTTTCCAGAGTAAAACCTTGTCTCAGATGTGTGTTTTTCCTCTGCAATTTGTTGGGTATGCTGCTGTGATTAGTTATTGAGCTATTCATTGAGTTGTGATTCCATTTTGATGCTTGATCACTAATTAACCTAGCCTATTGTTGAGTGGAAGATGAATTATTTTAAATGTTGCACGGTTTTTGGAGGGGCAACATAATTCTACTTCATTGAATTTGCCACTGGAGTTGGTCATTAAAAACACAAAACAAACTTATTCTGCAATAGTCATCTGTGTTGGCGAATTGAGTGGACTCTCAGTCCCTCAATTACTAATCAGATGGTATCAGAGTAGGTTCCCAATGCTTGGAGAACACCTGCATGGTAAACACCCGCAGCCAGTACCAAAATAGTGGACAAGCATTGCTGCCAGGCCTACATAGAAGCAGAGTGAAGAATTTTGAGGATCCTAACAGGCTGCCCAACAGGTCTGTCCTTGATCTTATTGGGCACAGTTTTCAGGGTAATTTCAGGACTGT
>JASDQU010261543.1:0-14777 GCA_032191745.1 Picea mariana
TGGGGTCACGGACGAGTCACTTAAAAACTCTGTTTAGAGTACTTTTAAAATAATGACACCCTACCTTACCTCTTTCTTAAAAAGTCTGATTTAAAAATGTTATTAAAGAAAGGAATGAAACTTTCTACTGTGTGTATGCATTAAGAAATTGAACCGTGTATTGTTTATGAACTAATAGATTGTTATCTAACAATAAGTGTTTTTTTTCAACACTCAAGCAGTCATTAAATCATGAGAAAAATCCAATACTAAAGGATGGTGATGTGTCATGAAGTGGAGGATGGCTCCCATAATAGAGACGAAGAATCTGACAAAAGGAGGGTGATGGAAACCCCTCTAGATCTGGCTAAAACTGTAAGGAGCCTCAGGGCTGAGTTACAGAGTTTCAAGGATGACAACGAGAGATTGATAAAGGATCAAGAGAAACAAACATAAATTAATGCAGTCTTGTTACAGATCTTATCCAACATACAAAGGCAAATGCAACATGAACACGCAACCAGTCATGCAGATCGATGACACAAGAAGAGATTTCAGAGTCCACCTGAGACCCGAAAACATGACTCCATAAGTGACCCCACTGGGAAAAGTAATATGAAGAAGGTCCAACTTGGAGGCAGGGGAAACTCGTCGGGAGAGTCCTTTGGAAAGGAAGCTGACAACTCCGAAGGATCTTCTAGTAGCAGGGCCAGCTCGTATTCTTAGAGGAAAGGAAAGAAACATAAGCATTCCAAAACCCGTAGTCCTGAAGAGTTCAAGAAAGCCAAACCACCCTCTTTCGATGGAGTGATTAAGATGGGAGAAGAGGCTGAAGCTTGGCTACTTGGTTTAAAGAAGTATTTTAGAGTCCATGACTACTCTGAAAACTTGAATGCTCGAATAGCCATCTTCAACTTTAATGGAAAGGATTCCATATGGTGGGAAGACCTTAGGAATGTGAAAGGACTCCATGAAAAAGACTTGTCATGGAAACAGTTTGAGAAATACTTCAGGAAGTAGTATCTGTCAGAAAAATACATGGATGGGAAAAGTAAGTAATTCTATGAACTTCAGTTGGGACAACTCACCATAGAGGAATTTGTCAATAAATTCCTTGAACTACTAAGGTATGTACCTTACATAAAAGATGAAAAAATAAAAAATGCAATGGTTCATTAGTAGGTTACCTCAGACCTACCAGGATATGATTGAGTTCGACGAACCAAGGACCTTACAAGAATCTATCCGAAAGGCAAGGTATTGTTATGGACAGTTTGGGAGCAAGACAAGACCCCACGAGGACTAGAAGAAGAAGAGTAGTTTTGGATTCCAGAAGAAAAGGTTTAACTCCTCAATATTTAAGAACTGTGGAAAATATTCTAGGGGGAGCCTTCCTGCTAGAAGTGTATATTAGCAAAATTTCCCCTCTCAAAGTGGAAATAAACATTTTCAAATAGTCCCAACAAAGACCGATAACCTAAAGAAGGAACCCTTAAAATTCCGGGGTTGTGGATAAAATCATAGATTAAGGGACTGCCCACACTGACAACAAAACAGTAAGGGGGTCTACAATATCCAAGAATCTACCACTATCAATGATTTGGCTAGGAGCATGCCACGCATCTATGCAGCCCTGAACAATAATCAAGCCAACCACCAAGATTCAGTAGTGGAGCTGGAAGGTATGATCGCCAACCATCCAATTTTTTTTTAATTGCCCCAGGTTCTAATTTGAGTTATGTAGCCCCTCAGACTGCCAATAAGTGTAAACTGTAACCAGTTAGACATGTTAAACCATGGTTGGTACAACTAGCCATTGGGACCAAAAGAAAGGTGGCAGAGGCCATATCAGCCTGCCAATTCATCATGGGCGGATTACCTACCCAAGAGACCCTTAACATACTTCCCCTGGGATATTATGACCTATTGATTGGTATGGATTGGTTGGCTTCTTATAAAACTAAAATGGGCTGTTATCATAAAACTTTAGAATGTGTAAACAAAGAAGGGAGAAAGATGACCCTCCAAGGGATTCAAAATCCTCTCTTAGTGAGACAAATATCAACCCTTCAAATGAAGAAGTATTGCAGGAAAGGGTGTTCCTTATATGCAATACAGGTGTTGGAATCCATTGAGGATGACAAACCAAACCTATAGGACCACCCCATATTAAGAGAATACAAGGACGTGTTCCCCGAAGAAGTAACAGGTCTACCTCCGAGAAGGGATATTGATTTCTCGATAGAGCTTACACCAGGAGCAATACCAACATCTAGAGCGCCATATAGGATGAGCATGCCAGAACTGGTTGAGCTCAAGATACATCTAAAGGAGATGATTGACAAAGTATACATCTGACCTAGTGTATCTCCGTGGGGAGCGCCCATCCTGTTTGTGAAAAAGAAAGATGGCACACTCCGACTGTGCATAGATTACAGACAACTCAATAAGGAAGCCATAAAGAACAAGTATCCCTTACCAAGAATCGATGACATGTTCGACCAATTGGGAGGTGCATCCATATTCTCGAATATCGACCTAAGGTCTGGCTACCAGCAAGTCTATATTAAGGATGAAGACATCCACAAAACAACCTTTAGGACGAGGTATGGTCACTATGAATTCGTGGTGGTGCCGTTTGGGTTAACTAATGCCCCACCACTTTTATGTTCTTAATGAATAATGTACTTAGAAAATTCCTGGACAAATTTGTGTTGGTTTTCATTGATGATATCCTAATTTACTCCAAGAACAGGGAGGAGCACAAAGGACATATTAGAATCGTACTTCAAGTACTAAGAGAGAATCATCTCTATGCTAAGTTTATCAAGTGTGATTTCTTTCATAAGAAATTCCATTACTTAGGCCATGCCATATCTAAGGAATGGGTGGTAGTAGACCCTGACAAGATCAGATCCATTATGGAATGGCCTGCCCTGAAAGATGTATCTGATATTAGGTCCTTCATGGGCTTAGTAGGATACTATAGAAGATTCATAAAAGGGTTTTCCAAGATTGGTTGTCTAATCACTGCCCTTCAGAAAAAGGGGATTAAATTCATTTGGACATCAAAATGCGAAGAAATATTTCAGGAACTGAAATACCTCCTGACCTATGCACCCGTGCTAAATATTGCAGACCCAGATAAAGATTTCCTCGTATGTACAGATGTCTGCAAGGAAGGAATCGAAGGAGTCCTTATGCAAGAAGGATGTGTGATTTCCTACGCGTCTCAGAAATTAAATGAACATGTGATCAATTATGTGACTCATGACCTAGAGTTGGCAACCTTAGTACATGCTTTAAAAATGTGGAGGCACTACCTCCTGGGAAGGAGATTTGTGCTTATGACAGACCATTGTGGGTTGAGGCACCTGTTTGATCAACCGAAACTCAACGCCAAGCAAGCTAGGTAGATGGATATCCTAAGTGAATTCAATTTCAAAATCAAACACATAAAGGAAAGGAAAATAGGGTGGCCGATGCCCTTAGCAGAAGTATAAAAATGATTCATCTAGCAACAGTAAGCACCTGTGAAACAGATGTCAAGGAAATAATCAGACATGCACAAGAGACAGATGCATTCTTTAAGAATGTGACCTCATACCTAAGACAAGAGCTTACAGGTCTTAAGTATGAAGGCCACCAAATGCTCGAGGGAGGGTTGTTGACTTATAAAAACAGATTGTATATTCCAAACTGTGACGACTTGAAGAGGTTCATAATGGATGAACTACATAAGAGACCATATACCGGTCACCCAGGATATCAGAAGATGATCACGAACACTAGGAAAATATTCTGTTGGCCTGGGTTGAAGAAAGACATAGCTAACTATCTAGCTAAGTGCCTAGAGTGCCAACAAGTTAATACAGAACACCGACATCCAATAGGATTGTTACGGCCCTTACCAATCCTAGAATGGAAATGGGAAACTATCTCCATGGATTTCATCACTGGACTACCAAGGTCGACTAAGCAAAATGTTTCCATCATGGTCGTGATGGACAAGATGAGAAAGTCTGCTCATTTCATCCCTGTCTAGTCAACTTGCAAGGCAATAGATATTGCCAACATCTTCATGAAGAACATATTCAGACTACATGGCATGCCCAAGGAAATTGTATCTGACCGAGATACCAAATTCACTTCAAGTTTTTGGAAATCCCTAATGGATGGTTTAGAGACAAAATTGTTATTCAGTACAGCTTATCACCCCCAAACCGATGAACAGACAGAAAGAGTGAACCAAATAGTAGAATACATGCTAAGGATGCATGTAATGCATCAGCCTAAGAAGTGGAAAAACTACCTACCATTGGTAGAGTTTGCCTACAACAACGGTTATCAAGAATACTTGAAGATGAGCACTTTTGAAGTCCTCTATGGTAGACAGTCCAAGATTCCAATCAGCTGGAGCAATCCAATGGAAATAATTTCAATCGAACCTGACATGCTGAAAGAAATGGAACAACAAGTGGTTCAGATAAGACAAAATCTAAAGATTGCTCAGGATAGACAGAAAAGTTACACCAACAGAAAGAGAACTCTCAGAGAGTTAGAGATCGAAGACCATGTCTATCTCAGAGTTATACCCAGGAAGAGTACCCTGAGAATGGGATCCTGTTCCAAGTTGGCACCTCGGTATTGTGGACCCTTTGAAGTCTTAGATAGAGTGTGACCTGTAGCCTATAGGCTAGCACTTCCTCCCACTGTAAAGGCACATAATGTTTTTCATGTTTCATTATTTTTGAAATATGTACATGATGCTAATCATATAATTGACTGGTCTATGATCCAGGTGGAGCCGGAGGGATAATTCTTTCCAAAAACCCAATGTATATTAGACATAAAGGAAACCTCACTCAAGAAACGAATCATTGCACAGGTTAAGGTGCAATGGAAACACTTTGGCCCAGATGAGGCCACATGGGAAATAGAAGATGCCATGAGACAGACATATCCGATTTTTTTTCTTCTGTACATACATATCATGTTGATAGATAGACCATCGAGGATGATGATTACTTTAAGGGGGAGGGAATTGTAACACCATGTTTCCCCCAGTTTGTAATTATAATTGTATGGGCCAAGGAACTATGGAAAACTTGAAAGTGTGATTGTTTGATTTGATGGACCTTGTGTAGGAGGTCAATGAAAGAGGGGATGTGCTAAGAGAGAGACCATGAAATGTTGTGAAAGGTGGTGGAGGGGACTAGTAATGGTTGCGTTAATCTTCACCGGACCAGTACCATGTTGGAATTAATTTTCTCATATCAGAACAACCCTCTGACCAGGAATGAATTCCCATTAGGCTGGTAGGTGGGAAGGCATCCTCAAGAGTTAATGAGTGATGGGGAAAACTGCTCATCGATAAGGCTTCTGGACCTGAACATGGATTAGAAGATTTGGTCCACACACAATCTTACTGAGGGAGGCAAGAAAGGAAGTGTGGTGGACAGAGGGGGACCGGGCAGAGAAGAATGCAAAGACGGGAGCGGAAACTCTCGGGTCTGAGGAAGGACTGAAGGAGGAACAGTAAGTTCTGATCACAGAAATTAGAGATTGAACCAAGAGAAGGAGAGAAACCTTCTTTCTGATCTAGTTTTCTATATTGGGAGAAGGAGAGTAACCTTCATACTGAACTTTCGTTGAGATGGAAGTAAGAGATTGAATCTCAAAGAATCATGGATTAAGCTCGGGGGTGGCCAATGGTAAATCCATTGGGAGTGAATGAGCCTATTTTTTGGGTGGAAATGAGCACCCATTTCAGTAATCGCATCACACTCTATGTTTCCGATAAGTGTTTTCTTGCCTTATGCTTTTGAACTGCAAATAATGGATGCATGCCAATATTTACATGTCTATAAAGGTTTATTTCTATGTATTAAATGATTAAGTTATGAATATGCATTTGTTTCCTTGAGAGCCTATAATTCCACTAGAGTTCCATGCGCCCCAGTTTAATCACTTGAAGGTGCCTTCCCGAGGGAGCTACATCACCTTTCTAGAGTTGAGTGAGTACTTCCCTGAATGCGGAGGTTGGATCCCACAATCCCTGCGAGGACGGAGTCTATTAACTGCCGGAGAGGTAGTGTAGATATTCACAAGCTCTCTGTGAGGTAAGCAGAAACCCAGAGCCACTTAAGTCCTAGACTTGATGAAGGAGTGCAATAGTTGGGCTGAAGATCCCTCTATGTGTTAAGTCCAGGTGAAAGAGCGTAATGCTCTTAAGTCCTTCATGATCGACGAAGCTTGGGAGGGATAGCGAGAAATTCAAGTATCAAAAGGGAGTATCCTTTCATTTGGTAGTTGAACAGACTAGATCTGTTCGAGAAGATCCATGGTCTATCGTAGCCATTAGATTTGAGGAAGGAACATAGGGCGTTAACTCCTTGACCCCTTCAGACATCGCAAGATTCGCACATTGGTGCAACTAAACTCTCGAAACCCGAAATTATGACGTGATCATGACCGTAGATCTAAGGATATATCGGGGCCCTTCTTGACTGTTGGATTGGTGAGATTAGGGATTTGCACATTGGGAGATTTGATTGTTGGCGCGACCAAACTCCCGAAAATTGAAGTTGCAATGTACTCTAGTTCGTTGGATCAAGGAAGGTCATGGACCATCTATATGACACGAGCAGATTAATGTAAGAGTACGTGGGAATTCGAACATCCCTAATAACCCTGCCTGAGCGGACATGTGTCTGTCATGAATTTGCTATATGATAGAATGAATTTGATTTTTATTGCGTGCTTATTTGCAGGGAAAAATGTGCACGAAAAGTGGTTGTTTGATTTTCACGACCGTTATCAAAATGGTAGAGTGCTTTAGGGAAAATTTTCCTTGAAACACTTCCAATATTTGTCTTATGTTTGTGAATGTAGAGACGAATACTAGCTAAACTTGTTTTTTCTACGCGTTGGTGAGAGCCACGCGAGCTTCCTTCTCGGCTGCTTCACATTCCCTGGAATTCTTTGTATGTCTTTCCTCTGACAGCCTCGGTGCTTCTCGCAGCTGTACAATGGTGTCTTTCTCCTCTTTGAGATGTCTTTTTAGCCATGACATGTTCCCTTCGTGACCTTGCGCTACTAACGCTTCCATAGTCTTGGTCGCTAGCTACCGCCTCAAATCCATGTTCTCCTGGTAGAGTTCAGTGATAGCCAACTTTGCCTGCTTCAATTGCCGAGATGGATCTTGATCATTCACTCCTGTGGTATCCATTTCCCTTGATTTTCTTTTGCTTTCATGGCTCAATCCCCCAGCAAGCTCCAGCCGGATGGCGCATATGAGTAGTTCTTCGGGCAAGAATATGGCACGCGACTCTTCTAAAAATCGGACTTCCCAAGCTTCCTTGTTCTTCCTTGGCCTACCCATTCTCTGAGGTATTTGTTGTAGGGGAGATGGGGCTTCCACTGTCTTTCCTCCCTACGCTAGTCTTTTTGCTTCAGGTTCTGCATGGTTTGATCTGATTGTCTCTGTGGGTAAAAGAATAACTCCTTTCATGTCCTTGAGAATGCTTGTTGTAGGAGAGAATGACTCTCAGTCGTATTGGGGCTTGGACCTGGAAATTATGTTTCTCCGCGCATCTTTCCTTATGATTTGGGAGGTTTCCATGGCATGACCAGTATGTATTCCATGCACAGTGTATCTGACAAATGTATAGGGAGGGAAATTTGATCAACCTGGACTAGTAAGGGAAATTGCAAACAGAGTGCGGACCTGGTTTCATGACTGAAATGAGTGCCGAGCATATGAAACTTATAACAAGTCAGGCAGAAGGAGGAATCGTAACAGAGAACAGTGAATCCATGGCGATGGGATGTTTTGAATCGAATTGCATATTTTCCATGGCACATCCCCGCGTGTAGAATAAAGACGATAAGGTTTGCGGGGCATGCATGATACGAACGCTGCGATTTTTCATTCCTTTGGCCTTCATGATGAACTAATAATAGCTGTTTCACTTGCCAAT
The DNA here is from genome assembly GCA_032191745.1 of Picea mariana. NCBI lineage: Eukaryota > Viridiplantae > Streptophyta > Pinopsida > Pinales > Pinaceae > Picea > Picea mariana. The sequence goes on from JASDQU010261543.1 coordinate 7,962, forward strand.
GCAACTTCCATTAACTACTTGACTCAACCTGGGGAATGTAGAGACTGGTTTCTTAACATGACTCGACTCTTTGGAAAAGACATACTCGTACCACTTACGCAAGTTTTGACTCTAACATCCCTTCCCGTTTCCAAGGGCCAACCGACGACTTGCTGACTTTGACCCAACAATGCTACTTACCTAACTTCACATGTTTGGGTGCATGGGCCATACCTCGACTAAAACTAACTCTAAATGGAAACAAAAATGGAAGCGCTAATAGCTGGCTCCAACGGGGAGGTTATCCTCCCTGCAAGGTAGCAAAGAAAAATAGACCATGTGCCTGACCATTGGGATTTTTTCGACCTTTAGACACTGAGAGAAATAAATGACAGATAGAAAACAAACTAATCCTATCAACGCAGCTTCTAAAACTTTAGCATAAACTTAGGGCCTTCACTTCGGGCTTCAATTTTCTACTGACCTACTAGCTCAATGCAAAAAAAACTAGAATGACTATTTACAATGAAAAATGACTTAAACAGATTTTATTTCATCAGATAATGCTTGAGGAACCTGTCGTTTACAGGCCCCCAATCAAGACATTATCCATTTAATCCTTCTAGGAAATAAGAATTGTTCTCAACACCAGATCTCTAATCTGAAAATATTCTTGCTTAGAATGCTTGTCGAAGGCTTTCTTTATCCTCTCCTGATGGAGCTGTGATTGATCGTACACCTTCTCCCTCGCCTGCTGCGTGTGAATTAACTGAATTATTCTCCTCTGCGTGGCATTCGGCTCGACCTCCTTCTCTTGCAACAACTTTCTAACTGGTGGCGCTAGTGAGGTAAGGAATATGGCATCTGTGGCGTATAAAATCTGGAAAGGCGACATTGATATGGACTTCTTGGTGGTGACTTGATCTACCCACAACGCATAGATAAGATTTTTCTGCCAAGATTTCTTATTGTCTTGCAGGAGTCTTTTGATGATCCTAGTTAGGCTCTTATTTGAGGATTATGCTAACCCGTTTCCTTATGGATAGTACACTGTAGAATGCCCCAAGGTTATATTATAATCCTGACAAAATGTTTCCATATTCTTAGACTTAAATGTGGCCGCATTGTCTGTTATGATTTTGATAGGACATCTGAACCTCGACAAGATGTTTGTCTCCAGGAATTGGATGATGACTGCATTGGTATCTTGCTTTGTGGGGATTGCCTCTATCCATTTCATGAAATAGTCAGTGGCCGTGAGTATCCATTTGTGTTGCACGAAGGATGGAAGATTTATTTCTCCTATGAAATCTAGACCCCATTGCATGAAAGTTACTTCGACTGAGATCAACTTTAGTGGCAGGGGCTGCAACTTTATTCTCCTGTCGAAAATATGGCATTCGTGGTAGCTTGAGACCTCTTTATACACGTCAACAAAGATTATAGGCCAGTAGTAACCTGCCCTCAGGATTTTTTGCGTGGTAGTTTTCCAGTAGTGGTTTCCTCCGTAGTGACCTTTGTGAAATTCTTGTATGGCCCGCTTCGCATCATCCTCCAGCAAACAACTCAGCAATATTCCCCAGGGTCTTTCTAGTAGAGTGAATTGTCTAGGATGCAGAAATTAAATGCTTTAAGCTTGAGAAATCTGGCCTTAGCATTACTTATGCATGAAGGGGCCTGGAGATTCTCCAACACATAGATGATGTCTACATACCATGGAGAATCAATGAACTCTTGAGACACCTGCACAATCTTTTATTCTTAAGGGAATTCTGATAGATCAACGATGAAATTCATTCCTACAGCGTCACAGCCAGACCGTTCCATTAACTTCACAAGGCCCTGACCCTTTATCAGTTTTATAGGCTTGATGTCAAGATCGTATTCCAGCATGGATGCTATCCACTTGCCTCTCCTTCCTTCCGGGTTGAGTTGAGTTAGGATATCCTTTACTGAGCTACTGGGCACATAAGAGATGACATGGGAGTGCATTATGTATGTCCTGAACTCTTTCAAATATTTCACTAAGGCATATGATTATTTTTCCATGATGTCATACCTTAGTGGAGCGTTGTGCAATGTTCGTCTGAAATAGGCTATGGGTTTTTCAAAATCCTGCTTGTCTTTCTGCAACAACACGCTGGTAATAGTGTGTTCTGAGGCAAATGAAAATAGGATGAAATCTTTCATAAAGTTTGGGCTGGCTAGCACAAGAGCCTTAGTCAATGCCACTTTTATATATTCAAAAGAATTATTGGCCTACAGGTTCCACTTGATCTCGTTTCCCTTCATGAGCATGCAAGTTATGTGTTCTATGATTTCTGCCAGGTTCAGGATGAATCTCCTCAAGAAGTTTACTTTTCCCAAGAAGGATTGCACTTCTTTTTTACTGTGCAGGGTGCCGATCTTTAGGATTCCTTCAACCCTATTGGGGTCTATCTTAATTCCTTCCTTGGAGATAATGTGTCCTAACAACTTCCCTTCTTTCACCTCGAAATGTGATTTCTTTGGATTTATCGATATGCTGAACTTTTTGCATTTCTGGAATACTTTCCTTAGGTGCTCGAGGTGTTGCTTGTCAGAGGCAGAGTATACCGTGATGTCATCCAGATATATTACAATGAACTTGTCCTTTTCGTCGAAAAATGATATGTCCATTTCCCTCTAGAAAGTGGCACCAACATTCATCAAACCAAAAGGCATCTTAGTGTACATGAACGTTCCCCATGGAGTTGTGAAAGATGTTTTTTCTCTGTCATCTGGGTGAACCATGATCTGGTTATACCCTGAAAAACCGTCCAACATGGACATCTTCTGGGACCCCACCACCTTTTGCAGGATATAGTCCATTTTTGGAAGAGGGTAGTGGTCCTTAAGAGACACCTTGTTTAGATTCCGGAATTCTACGCACAATCTTATCTCGTCGCTCTTCTTTCATACAGGTACCAAATTAGCCACCCATTTAGAGAATTGCAAAGAAACAATAATCTTAGCATCGAAAATCTTCTTTAACTCCTTTTCAATCAATGACAACAATAGGGGATTTATCCGTCTCAGCTTCTGTTTGAAAGGTTTCTAATCTTCTTTGAGAGGGATAACATGTTGTATTACATTGGTGTTGTACACCTTCAAATCATCTTATCTCCAATAGAAAACATCTGGGAAGTCCTTCATAAGCTTGAAGTAGTCTTGCTTGACCTATGGACTGATCATTTTCAATAATTTTATCATTTTTGGGTTCTCCTCAGTCTTGATATTGCAGTCTTCCACGTATTTTTCGCTTGCAGTGATCTTGGAATTTTTAGCCACGTCATTTTTGTCAAACAAATTCTACAACGACACTAACCCCTTCGGAATAATGTTATTTTTCAGTTGTATTATGTTCCTTCCTGCAATCTAGTTTTGGAAAGGTTCATTGTTACTGTGTGCATCAACGCTCCCATCTTCGTTGCAACAACAATCATCATCAATGTGAGTATTAGCGAACTTGATGCTCATCTGAAGAACTCTTTCTACCTTCTTGTCATCCTCAAACACCTACTAGTATTTGATATTGTCAGGCACTGTCGGCCTGTTCTTGACTTCAATTTCATACCTTTTGTTGGGGAAGATGGGGATCTTGAAAAATGAGGCCGAGGTGGCCAAAGCGTTAGTGATTTGGTTTTTCTCCCTTGGGATACCAGATAGGTCATACTCCGAAAATTCTTCAAGAAGGTCCAACGCCAAGTTCCTGTATGCTCTCAACCTAGGGTGTCTTGTTTGATATATGCCTTTATCTTGGTTTATGACCAGTTCAGAATCTCCGCGCACTGCTATCCTCTTTGCACCTGATTCTTTCAACACTTTCAGGCCCAAAATCAACGCTTCATACTCGGCCAAGTTGTTGGTGCATTCAAACATGATCTTGTATGAGCGCAACTTTGTTCCCACTTTAGGGGGGATTACCCATACGTCGGCCCCGATCCCTTATTTTCTAACTGCACCGTCAAAACTCATGTTCCACACCTCGCTTTTTGCGTGGTCTTTTGGGTCAGTGCACTCTGTCGTTTCCTGCACGGTTTTCTCGTCAGCTGTCATGATGGTTGTCGACTCTTCCTCTTCGAAACTCAGGTCATTGTAGAATATAGAAGAACCAACCTTAGTGTCGATGGCATATATAGGATGGTTATATGGATGCATCTTGCTGCTTACCATGTATCTCAACAACACTTCTCTGTACAATCATTTTTCATGGACAAAAATAGGGATGGTGGCATATGACATATCCATATACAAAGTTCCCTTTTACTTCGCAGCCCATGACCTTGATAGAAACATGCCAAACTTTGGGGGTATGTCCGCAACGACTACGTCCATAACCATGTTCTTTGAGGGGATTTGAGCCAATGACACAACTAGGTCTTTGATGAGGCCCAAACACTTGACTTTCCTCAAATCAAAAGAGAAAATGTCTTTGTATGGTCTTGTTATATCCAAACCCAATTCATCCATGATCACCTTTGGCATGAGGTTGTGCGACGTGCGGAAATCCAGCATGGAATTATGCAGGGTCATTTCATGGACCTTTAGACTGGTGTAGAATGGAGGGACGTCCTTGGTATCATTTGTCACTTCAAAACACAGACCAAAAAGGATAATGGGGTGATCATCTTGAATATTCAATGTATCGGGGGTCCCTCCCATTTTTAGCATTTTGATGATTTTCTCTTGATACTCTCCATTTCTAATAAGTTCATTGAACGGGACATAGATTTTTATTTTGGCCATCTCATGTTGAAAATTGAAAGGGGGACAGGCTTTTTCTACCTCTTTTCCGCCTGCCTCCCAGCCTGCATCCATATCTTTCTTGGGGACCTCCTCCTTTGACTTAGCCTTCTCCGTCGCATACTTGGTCGCGTTGTCCGACCTCGGTCGTCTTGTGGAAAGGGTGTCTGCAGGAGGTTTCCTTATGGGGTTCATTTGTTGTGGCTCGACAGGTGCGTCTTTTCTCTGGAGGTTATATTTCTTATGGAACTGCATGATAGCATTCTGATAGCCTTTCCTGAACTCTTCTGTCTCCCAAGATGGAACATCATCTGTTTCGAGTATCATATCATCGTCTGTATCCAACATGAAGTCTCCATTTTTTCTCATGTACCGATCATGCTCTCTCTTTGTCAAGAACACACGTGGTTTTTTGTCATTGCAACAATGCATCTGGTATTCGAACTCTTGATCAAAGTCCTCTTCTGCGTAGTTTTTTTGGAATGGAGGTATTTTCGGCTAGTCACCTTGATCCCTATGCTCTTTATGTTCCCTCTATTTGATCTGAGGGACTTGAACCCTTCTAAGGTTCTGATTCCTAGGCTGTGGGTTGTTCTGTTCTCGGGCAGTAGGTCTATTTCCCATGGACATTCTCTCCATCATCTTCTCCATAGTCTTCATAATCATGTTGAACTTGTCGTCTGAGGACCGTGACGTTGATGGTTGTGCATCTCCCTGGGGTCTCTTATCGCCTCAGTTGAACCTTGGTTTTACTTTCCCAGACACCATCATGTTTACTTCGACTTAGACAGAGTTACTCATTATAGCATCTAGACTTATTGATATTCTTTCTCTCAACAACAGGGCGAAATCACTGTCAAAGGAATCTTCTTACCGCAACTACGCAACCCTGGGGGTGGCTTGACTTCTACAGGGATTGAGTTGTACACCTTCAAGAAACGGGATGAGAATTCCTGCACTTTCTCTTCCAGTGCTTTCTTCATATTATTGTACTGTGTTAATAGCCGCAAAGGGTTTTTCTTGTCCCCCCATTTATTTAGGAAAGACGTCTCAAATGTAGCAAAGTCTCGAGTGCTCACGGGTGGGAGGGATTTGAACCATTTTCTTACATCTCCCGAAAGGACTTGCGGAAATAGCTTGATTTTTTCATTTTCATAGTCCACCTCCTCCAGGTCGATGAAATCATTAAACTAGTCTAGGTGCCTCTGGGTAGAAACACTTCCTTCAACGTCATAGAGCCTGATTCAGTGGTTGTAATTCTGAGACAAGTCATGTAGTTGGGCTAATAGGATGAGGGGGTAGAATCTGGCGGCCATGTCTCTGGGGGGATTCAAATTTTGAAGGATATTATTTGATATCAGGGCTTGGAATTTCTTTGGGTCGAAAACAGTTTTGTCCAAGCTGGTTTATGAATTAGACCTGAAAAGATTTTTCTCGAAAAATTCGTCAAACTCAAGGTCGTCAATGCTCTGCACGTCGTCTTTGGGTAAGAACAGGCTTCTGTCTAGGTAGTAGAATGGGTCTGACACTTGCTCTCTATTCCTGCACAAAATCTTCTCGGGGTCGTACACAGAATCTGTGGGGTTTGGGTCAGGATTTTCTCTGGTATATATCGTCTTTGGAGCCAGGGTTCCTGAACTATGCTACTTGGAGATTCTGGTATTTTTGGAATGGAGTCGCCAGGGTAAGGGTTTCATCAGGTACAAATGTTTTTCCCTCTATTACCCCCAGGAGTCAAACTATAATGTTAGTCATTCTCCCAGGGAGAATCTATTGAATTTCATCCCCGACAACGATGCCAGAATGTTAGCACTCTGTAAATCTATTCGACTGATAAACATACGATGAAGGTAAATTTTTCAACCATCTTTGAGACCCAAAACTAGCCTTTTGGATAGGGAGAGGGCTCTCTCAGGAGGCGCAGTCTCCATGAGGGATATGGATTTGAAATTAGTGGCTAGATTTAACACCTTTGATGTAATGGGTTCTGGTTATATTGGCACAAGAAAGTAAGACTTTGGCTATGGAGTTGATTTGAGGAAATGACATAGAAAAATGACTCTGTGACTGGAT
>JASDQU010261544.1:0-15605 GCA_032191745.1 Picea mariana
AAGTGAGGATTTTCAAGACATTGATGAATATTTTCAAGGCACTAAGCAGGATGATGAAGAATTTCCGTCCAGTGGGATTTTAAAAGCAGTGAAGATGATTATGTCAAAGGTGGACACAATGTTGATGATAATTTTCCTCCAAGTGATTATTTTCAAGGTACCGATGATGATGATGGAATTTTTTCTCCAAGTGAGGATCTTAATGGCATTGATAGTCTTAAGGGTGATGATGCTTTTCCTTCAAGTGGATATTTTCATGGGAGATCCAATGACATTGGTGAGGATGGTAATCATTTTTCTAGTGAGTTTGATATTCCTCTTATTAATGAGATTATCAATGAAGATGATGATGGACCTAGGAATGAATATCATGTTCTCAATCATTCAACTGCAACACACCAAGGTGATCAACATTCTCTTATTCAGTCTCCTGGCAATGTTTTGCTTGATATTCCTTCTAGTGATGAGGAAATTCCTTCTAGTGAGGATGATGAAATAGTGGAGACATTACAAAGAAACATTGTGTCTAGGACTAGGAATAGACCTTTTTATATCAATCCAAATCATCCTAGTTATACAAGGTCTAGGGAAGAATTTCTCACTAAATCAATTTCCATAAGTGAATTGATTTCAAGTGAATGTTGTCAAAAGAATTCATTGAAAAGCATGGACTACATGTATGCATTGAATAAAAGGAAGACACATTTGTCATGAATAAGAGAGTAAACAATTCATATTTGATGGGGTGCATGATATCTACCAAGACATGATATGATTATCACATTGAGAATCTTTTACTTTGCATAAAGGATTTCAAAAAAAATCACTCAATTGGTAATCTTCGTCTATTAAGAATCCAAACAAGGTTGGAAAAAGATCCTTCATTTTATTCAAAGGTACATCATGGATGAGAGAATGGATCATTAACAAACACTACATTGTCATGGATGTGTGTCTTCTTTTCCAAAAATGGAGGAGAGTGTATGACAGATGAAGACACAATACATATTCCAAAGAGTTTCTCAAGGAGGGAAATCTACAAATTGTACAAAGGATATGCTGAAGGTGTTGAAGGAAATGGTAATTTTTTTACATATGCATATTTTACAAGAATATGGAAGAGACAATTCAACAATGTCTATATTCCTAAGAAGTCAAGGATGGGGATTTTCATTATATGTGCTACTCTTAAATCAAGAAGAGATAAATCTGAAGGGGCAAAGAGAGGTATGGATTTACTATATATATATTTTAAATTGGATAGTTATCAACTATGAAAACAAATGATCAATATTTTTATTTTATGTCATGTGCAGATTCCATAATCAAAGCACTTCAAGAAAACTAGAATCAATAATCAAGTGAAAGGAAAAAGTTGTACAAACATCGAAAAAAGTGTTATGATGCTCCAAACAAATATTTCAATATGATAATTGATGGCATGGGCTAGAATAAAACACTTCTACCACATTTTATCCGTACACCAAAAAATTTACTGGAAGAGAATTTCATTTAGTTTCACTTGGTTGGTTGTATGGTTTTCAATGGAAAAATGTGTCCAAGGGTTTACTTCATAGCTCCAAATATTCATAATGATGCAAATATGACCATCACCATAATTCATCATGTGATCACTAACTGGTCTGGGAAACTTCCTCAAGTTTTGTATCTACATTTGGAAAACACTAGTCGTGTTAATAAAAATCAAATTGTGTTTGGATATCGAAGCATGCTTGTTGAAATGGGAATCTTTTAAAAGGTGAAAGTTGGTTTCCTTCTTGTTGGACACACTCATGATCATATTGATCAAATGCTCAGTCATTTTTCAGTAACATTGAAGAGGAAAAATGTTGGAAGCCTACCATAATTGATTGAATGTATTAAGAAAACATACATTCCAGAGCCCGTTTTTCATATATTAGAAGAAACTGTTGACATGTGAAGATTTATTCATGGATCACATCGTGAAGAAAAATGTATTGAGAATCTTAATGACATTGGCTTCCAACATCAATTTTGTTTCAAAAAATTTGATGGGAAAACACTTATATGGGGAAAACAATATTCAACTACTCCAGAGTGGGGGTCTTTATCAGGTTTAGCATTTTTGAAGTTCATTCCAGATCGTCCAATATTTGCATCAAAGTTATTGTTATTACAATAATTTGATGAAATCCATAATGCACAGAGGCGTAATAGAGATGTAGATTATTCTGAATGCCTAGAAGAAATAAAAAATTCCATTAAAGATACATATGAGTACTTTGATGTTGTCGATTCTGTTTGGTGCGAGTCTTTTTTCAATGGTAAATTTTTTTAAAATATTCGACGTGCTTGTTTTACCATAGAAAATATCACTATTGTCACCCAACCATAGGCATGCATCCACCCCCAAGCACCTTAACCTTCACTAGATATAATGATTCTGGAAAGCCACACTAGAACCGACATATAAACCTTGGCTGCAATAGTAGCATGAGATGGAACCATAAAACACCATCCAACTGCAGCAAAAACGCAAGACAAGGAGTGCACACCTTCTCCAAGGGTAGCGCACAAGAGAGAGAGAGTCTCTAGAACCAGAAAACAAGAACAATACTCAACTGCAACAGTTGGAGTATCACTTCTTAAGCTATCACCAAGAATATCAGAATACTACCAAGAATGTTACCAAGAATACCACCAAGAGATACTAGAAGGTAGGGCGCATATATTGGAGTAGATAGCACTAGAGAGAGAGACCAAGAATCACCCCAAATGATGCACCTTCCTTTCTTGCAGATGCAACTCTAAATTTGCGCTATCCTTTCTGAGAGAGTGAGTGAGGTGTGTACAAAATGAGCTTAGGAGCCTCCTATTTATAGTCCTTCTTGTCTCTTGTCTAGGCTTGCTTTTCTTTTTGGAGGGTAATACTTTAATATTAATTATTCTACTGAGCCAACTTGTATTCTAGGGTTTTTATACATATGTTTAGGATTTGTCTTGCTTCTGAAATATTCTATTCTAGTCAAAGGTTACTTATGGAGGTTAATACCTCTCACAACTTCCATAATATCAACACTTCCTCCTAGCTAGGGAGGTATTAACTTTAATGGTCTCAAACATGTCCATCCATTTCACATGGTATGAAAAAGGCTCACATAGTCTTGTAGACCATTCTACAGGAAACATCATCATAGCCATACATATTATCTCATGATCATGAAAATCAAGTCACAAGCATCATCATCACTATCCATATAGCTGGAAATCACCTCCAACACTACTAGTTGGAACAACATCCTAGGAAACACCTTCAACACTACTAGTAGTCTCCATGGAAATCATGCAGTAGCACATAGTTACTACAATTCCATCCAATAGATCACAACAATGTCGATTCATAGTAGTAGACAACTACTATATAGTGGTACACAACCACTCCTAGTAGTGCACAACTACTATCTAGTAACACACAATCACTACCACTGGAACACATCCACCACAGTAGCACATAGCTACTGTCTAGAGACCCAAAATATCTACTGCAATCAACTAATAGCTACACAAGCTATCACCATGTAGTAAAATAGTCTCATGGAATCAAATCATATCATCTTATGCATCATCTCTCAAGGCCATAATCCATTTGAGTAATCAGGCATGATGTTGAATAAGTCATGTGCTGGACTTAGCGCACTCAATAGAGTGTCTCACATAAGTCACTCACTCAACAGAGTGATATAGGGGCCATTCTTCCTATCTTGGTCACTTCTTGTGACACATGAAGAATTACTATCCCAACAGATGCTGAAAGCCACACCATGGGATACAAGGACCATTATTCCCACTCTGGTCACAACTATGAACTCATGAAGAATGACTATCCTGGACCATTTTCCCTCCTCTAGACACTATTGTGAAATCAAGGAAAATGTCAGTCCTGTACCAATCTCCCCACTCTGGTCACTATTGTGAACTCAGGGAGACAGACCATTCCACCTGTCTGGGAAAATCCCTAGGAAAAAACTGTCCTGGAACATTCTACTTGTCTGGGAAATGCCCAAGGAGAATGGCTTTCCATGGTACATCAAAAATATGTTATTCCTGACTACACCTAGAGAATGTATATCCACCAACAACTGACTATCCATGATTCCATATATCAACACTCCCTCCCAACTGAGGAAGTCACCACCTCCCTCTCAACTAAGAGAGTTAACTCCACAAGTCCCAGCTTGTCCCTCAAGTACAAAAACTTTATCTTGGACATATGCTTCATCAAAATATCATTTGTCTGCTCATCGATAGAGATGTACTAGAGATTCAATTCTCCCTCGTGGACTTTATCATAGATAAAATAATACTTGATCTCAATGTGCTTCGACCTATCATGGAACATAGGGTTATTTGAAAGCTTCACACAACTCTGATTATCATAATATATCATAGTAGAATCCAACACTTGATCAAATAGTATAGAAATAAACTTACAGAGCCATACTACTTTCGTACAAGCATCACAAGCTGCAATATACTATGCTTCTACAATGTTGAGTGAAACAAACTTCTGTTTCCTTCTAGCCCATGATATCATAACATAGCCCAAAATGAAACATATTCCATAAGTACTCTTTCTGTAATCTTCACTCCATGACGAATCTAAATCAGTAAATCCATGAAGTTGTATGTCACTATTTGAGGCATATATCAAACCATAATTTAGCGTCCCATGAAAATATCTCAAAAAGTGATTTGCAACTATCCAATGCTCATGTCTAGGTTCCACCTAGAACTGGCTCAATGTGTTCACAACAAAGCAAATGCTCGGCTGGGTATTAACCAAATACATCAATGAGCCAATCAATTGTCGATACAGGGATGAGTCTCAGAGTCTTTCAACTTCTTTAGATTTGTCACCATGGTAGTTTCCATGGATTTTTAATCCATCATCCCAAACTTCTGAAGGATCTTTATAACATAATTCCCTTGATCTAGGAAGATTTCACCATGATTTTTCCATACTTCTAGTCCCAAATAATAATGTATGAGACCAAGATTCTTCATATTGAATTCAAAGGCTAACTCACTCTTACATTGAATAATGAGAGGCTCTGCACCTGTGTAAAAAAAATCATCAACATATAGTAGCCAGATCACAAGTGCATCATTCAAAACCTTGTAATAAATATATGGATCAACATAGCTCTTGGAAAATTCAAGTCTCGTCAAGTAACTGTCAAATTGTTCATACCAAGCTCTTGGAGCTTGCTTGGTTCCATACAAGGCCTTATTTAATCTACATACATGGGTTTCTCTTGGGTGTACCTCAAAACCTTGAGTTTTTTCTATGTATACTTCTTCCTCAATTACTCCTTTGAGAAAAGCGGTATTTACATCCATCTGATGTAAACTCCAACCCATGGTTGCTGTAAGAGATATGATGGCGCTAATAGAGGTGTATATGGAAAATGGAGCAACCATCTCATCATAGTCTTCTCCCTCTTGTTGGGAGAACCCTCTAGCCATGAATCTTTCCTTGTATTTTATGGATACTCCCATCTACTACATGCTTTATCTTGTAAACCCATTTTTGAAGTGACTACATACTTTCCTTCAGATCTACGCACAATTTCCCATACATCATTTTGCATGATGGATCGATATCATAGCTTCCTTCCATTCTTTCTTCTTGTCTTCTTCTTCAAAGGTGGAAGATTTTTGCATTGAGATGTTCTGGAGAACATGTAGTCTCTTCCTTGGGACCTTCATGTTCTTATTCATTGTTGGGATCCATGGAATCTTCTATAGATTTTTTGAAGCCAATATTTTCATCAAGTCACATCTCTACTGATTTCAATATTCTGTTGACCTAGAGCATAGATTGTGTAATATTTTGATGACTCACTATATCCAACTAATATGCCCTTATTTCCTGAAGGTCCCAACTTATTTCTTTTGTCCTTGGTAACATGAATATAGATAGGACAACCAAAGATCCTCAAGTGTTCAACACTTGATTCTTTTCTAAGAAAGATTCTTCTAGAATCATGATCTTCAATATATGATGAGGACTTCTATTCTGAACATATATGGCTGTCATAACTTCTTCTCCCCATAGAAACATGGATGGATTCTGGTCATTCATCATTGCCTTAACAGATTTTTCAATGGATCGATTCTTTCTTTTTGTCACACAATTCTATTGAGGATTATGTGGGACAATTAGCTCCCTCCTAATCCCAACTTATTTAAAAAAGTAAATGAGCTCCTTGGAGGTGTATTCTCCTCCATTATCGAACCTCAAGATATTTATTTGTTTGGTGAGGAGGTTGACATTGGTCCACAAACATATGAGTGAACTATTTTCAAAACTCCTTTTTCTTTACATGCTTCCTTTAGAATTTGTACTTGGTGAGATCACCTGCCTCACCACTTGATGGAGTCATTTGCTACATGTTTGCAACTGTCACTATAGCTCCTTCTCAGAGCTATTGCCTGTGACCTGCCCAGAATGAGAAAAGCTAGAGAAAAATTATTTCCAATAGCATTTTCATAAGAACATATCTATGGTAACAAGGATGGTAGTGATAATAGAATTACCAAGGTGACCTGCTTGGGAGAAAAACAAGAAATATATCCTAGAGGAGATGTTAGTTCATTTTGCAAACAAGTGCAATAAGCATCTATATCAATAGTACTTACATACAATCAAGTATACCTAGCAGTAATAAAACCTTTCAAATATTGTTGTCACAACTATAGTGTTTACTTGTACTGTACCAACTATCAAACTTGATATGTGCAAATTGAAACTTAACAATTTAATCAGTCAAACCTGGAACCTAGAGCCTCAACTACTAGGAAGGGTGTGCTTGTTCCTCTGAATGTACTGAATCAAAGATCATTGCTTGAACAAGTTCTCTTGTACATCCCCTACAAACACACTCATTCTTTGTTGAATGATATAACTTGAAAAGCATATACAAGTGCATACCTTTGAAATTTGTAGCATCATTCAACTTGTCTTCTAATTTGAAACTAGACACCATATTGACAAGAAGAGGTTAGAAACTGAATAAAAAAGGTTAAGTGATTGGAACAAGCTAGAAACCTTGAAATTTCAACTTTAACCAAAAAACCAATTTTGACCAAAAGTCAACCTTTGACTTTGACAGTCAACGATTGACTTTTACTTTGACCAATCAACCTTTGACTTTGAATTTGACCAAAAACTCAAACTTGACATTTTTGTTGGCCGAGGGCACCAAAAGGTGCACTAGGCTGAGGCACACTAAAATATTGAAGAATTGTGCCAAACGTTTCATTGAAAGTGCCCAAGACTTTAGGTTAGGGTTTGTTGCAGCTGCAAAATTAGAAACCCTAGTTGCAGCTGCAACTGGTGCTACAATGAGCTTGACAAAGAACTGTCTATCTACCTTCCAGCGGTTAGACTGTTCTAAAGGTAGTGTGGGTCCATAACCGGTTAAAATATTTGATGTGCTTGTTTTACCATAGACAATATCACTATTTTCACCCAACCATAGACATGCAGCCACCCCCGAGCACCTTAACATTTTCTAGATAGAATGATTCCAGAAATCCACACTAGAACCAACAGATAAACCCTAGCTGCAGTAGTAGCACGAGATAGAACCAGAAAACACCATCCAACTATATCAACAACACAAGAAAAGGAGTGCGCACCTTCTCCAAGGGTAGTGCACAAGAGAGAGAGTCTCCACAACCATAGAATAGAAACAATACTCAACTGCAACAGTTGCAGTTGCACTTTTTAGGATACCACCAAGAATATCATAATTCCACCAAGAATGTCACCAAGAATACCACCAAGATATAATAGAATGTAGGGCACATATCTTCGACTAGATAATGCTAGAGAGAGAGACCAAGAATCACACCAAACGATGCACCTTCCTTTCTTGCAGCTGCAACTCCAAACTTGTGCTATCCTTTTTGAGAGAGTGGGTGAGGTGTGTACAAAATGATCTCAAGATCCTTTTGTTTATAGTCCTTCTTGTCACTTTTCTAGGATGACTTCTCTTTCTGGAGGGTAATACTTTAATATTATTTATTCTACTGAGACGACTTGTCTTCTAGGGTTTTTACACATATGTTTAGGCTTTCTCTTGCTTCCGAAATATTCTATTCTAGTCAAAGGTTTCATATGGAGGTTAATACCTCCCACAACTACCATAATATCAACAAAAGTGACATAATTTCAAACTCAACAAATGAAGATACATTTTTGAAGACTCCATTTTATTGGCCAGAAAATATGCCAAATGAATTCGAAGAAAGAAACATTGTTGAACAACATAAATCTCAAGGTTCTATTGAGTTTACACAAGCAAAGGAAAGAGAAATGTATATTGTTTCTCGAAGGTCACGTTCACACCGTGAAGCCATGGAAGCCATGGAAGACCTTTACAAGGGTTCAATACATGATATTAAGGAGGGTAGCATGATTACAATCTTAGTGACTGAAGATCCACATGGTTATCCATTTTGGATTGCAAAGGTTATAAATATCGAGAAAGAAAATGAAGATGTTATTGCAATTGAAGTGCATTGGTATGCAACAGGTACACACCCATTCAATGGTGTGTACAAGCCAGAGATGGTGGTTGAGAAACATGTCAATAGAAAGAGAAAAATAAATGGTCAAAGTACAACTCGTCGTCGCAGTTACCTCTTAAAATTAGAGGATGTTGACATACTTGTTTATGACTTCAATTTGACAAAGAGAGGAACTCTTCGCTCCAGGAAAAAAAATATTATCAAGAGGTTGTTGCCACAAGAAATAACTGCAAGATGGGAGTTTTTTGAACCTAGTTGTAGATTTAAAAGGATTTTGACATCTGAAATGTTGGACATGCATGTAGACTCATATGGTGCATTCATCAACAGTAGAGAAGAGTATGGATCATATACATCTTCATCCAATCATTCATCTAAATACAATGTAGACCTTGATGGTATTTCAAAATCCATGAGTCAATCTGTATAAGTGTATGAAACATTTTATGTATTTTTGATCCATATGATGTTTTTATGGTAACTAGAAATGAACATTGAACTTACATATGATCTTACATGAAGTTATGAATCATTTCTATGTTTTATGAATTATATGTTTTGATTATGGAGAATATAATTAAATTTCTTAGCTCATATGTTTTGAATATGGACAATGTAACAATACTTTTAAGAAATAATTTATGTTTCATTCAATGTAACTTGTATTTACTTTTTTTTATTAAAAGTAAAAAACATATTAAAAATTGATGTTGAATTTACAAAGTATAGGGTGATATTTTCATGGCATTATGTATTATCTTATGCTTGGAGTGATAAACTAAGATTTAAAAAGTAAGCATTTAATGGTTGATTTTATGATTTTGTTTACAGTGATAATGATTTCTTTTACCACTTTAGAAATTGTGTCATTTTAATACCCAAATTTTAGAATGAGTGTTGTTGATAGCAGTACTTTTCAATTTGATGGTTGATTTTGAGGTTTTGGTTTTAATGGTAACAACTGCTAAAAATATGATTTCAAATTATCTATAATTTTAACGTTTTGAAAAAAAAAATTGCTTTATGTAACATCATTTTTTTTTTTATCATTTAGGTGATGATTTTAAGGTTTCTCTGAGCTACTGTATGAGTTTTGAAGGCCATGCTTGAAAAATGTTGTAATTTTCCCCTGTTTGAAAAAATGGTGCTATAGCATCACCTTTTGATTTGGGGGTTGATTTTCATGTTTTTTATGCAAAAATATGGGTTTTTTGGGCCAAAGTTCTCTTTTTGAGGTCACATTTCTTGTTAATTCAATAACTTTGTGCTTTCCATCCTTCTTCTTCATGATTTTCAGAATCCATGGCCTAAGTTTCTAGCTTACATAGGCCTTGACCTTTAACGATAGTTTTTGGTTTGAACTCGAGGTCATATTCTTATAAATTAGTCATCCAATTACCTCATCTTTCACACAGTTCCATCTGCACAAAGAGAGATCCAACCTCTAGGTGAGGGGCAATCACCTTGGTGTGATTTTTCAGTATGTAAGGCCTAAACTATTTAATAGCTTTGTGAACAAAAAAAAATTACTTGTCCACCAATAGGTAATTTAGTTCATCCCCTTAGAGTCCAATGCTTATAAAATCTATGGGAAATTCATTCCCTTGTTGATCCTTTCAAGTGATCACTGCTACAAGAGAATGATCTGAATAAAATATGTGCAACAAAAATTCTTTGGTAAAATCTATAATTTGAAGTGTAGGGGAAGTTGATATGGAAGCCTTAACTTTTTCAAAGGCCTCCTTCTCGACATATTTCCATTTGAATTGAAAATCCTTATTAATAATATGTTGAATGGGTTTAACTATTTCAGCAAAATCAGGAACAATTCTTCTCACGAAATTAAGTTTCTCAAAAAATGATTGCATAGACATTTTACTATGTGGGGGTAAGATTTGCATGATGGTTTTGGTGTGTTCCAGGTCAATAGAAATCCCATCCTTAGAAATGATATGCCTCAATAGTTTACCTTCTTAAAAAAAAAATATTCTTATCTTGGGGTTGAGATAAATTCCATACTTCCTACACCTTTCAAAAATATGTTTCAGATGTTACAGGTGATCAACTTGCTTCTTGGCTTAAACTGTAACATCACTGAGATAAATCACTAGGTTGTGACTGATTAGACCGTTAAACACCATATCCATTTCCTTCTAGAAAGTATCACCAACGTTAATTAGGCCAAAGGGCCATCCTACAATATGCAAATGTTCCCCACTTTGTTGTGAAAGTGGTCTTCAATCGGCCTAGTTCTGCTATGAGAACCTGGTCATATTAGAGAATGTAGGTTTCCATAGTGAGTCATAATGTTAGATAATTTTCTGGATCAAGATTGTGTAGGATTTTTATGAAACATCCAACTTTTTGAGTGGACACTCCACCCATAATCAGGGACACTTGAATCTTTTCATGTTTTAAAAAGAGTGCTAGGGTTTGAATTTAAAGAGAATCAATGTAAGGTGACCGTTGAGAAATTAACCACTGAATCAAATATTAAAAATTATGAAATTATTGGTTAAGATTAGAAAGGATAAAATATATAAAATTAATGCAATCTAATAATAAATTGATCGGAAGTCTTTATAATTTGATAATAATGTTGTATAAATAATAAATTGAAAGAAATGAAAATGATTTGATAATATTGTTATGGAAAAAATAATAAAAATAATTGAAAGAAATGAAAATGATTAGGGAGGGGGTCAATAGAATAAGAGAAGAGGTTTGATCGATATGATGAAAAGGGGGATACAAAATAAAGGAATGGAAATGGAAATATTAAAGTTTAAGATTGAGCGTGGGAAAGTTTAAATATTAGAAAGAAATTAATTCGAGTTGGGAAAAATGATAAAGGTAGGATAAAAATATAATAAAGGTAGGATTTGAAAATTATATAAAAATAATAAGGTAAGATATGTAAATAATATAAAAATTATAAGGTAGAATAAAAAATAAAAACAAAAACGTTGTTAGAATAGGATGAGAGAAATATTAAAGGAAAGAAATAAAATTGAAAACAAGGAAGATAATAATCAGATCAAACAAAAAGAAAAAAAGTTAATCARGGCCAAAAGGAGGAGGGAAGGTTGTTTGATAAGATAATAAGATGTGATCACGATTTTATGAAGAGGTTAATAAAYTTAARGTGAAGAGTTAAGCTAAAAAATGGGAGGGAAGAATTATAGAAAGGGGGGAAGGCTCCAACGAAACGAAGAGAACGTTTGTAAAGAAAACGTTTAGAAGTAAAAGGTTGGAGAGAAAAAATTCAATCGAATCGAAAACATGCCTACTTGTCAAGATGATAAATGGTAGTCTTCCAGGAATGGCTAAGTTTATATACACATTCACGATTGAAGGTATTAGGATGCTTTTCAATTTCGGGGGCTTCCTGAATGAGGCGAGAGGAGTAATATGGGGTTGAGGGGAGAATTTTGGTTTGGTCAAAGAAAATGAGGTGCTTAGAATTAAAGGAGTGTTCGTAATACAATTATGGGTGGTATCAACTATATGCTCTTTAAGATGGTTTTTGAATGATTTGTCGGTTTGACCTATGTAGGATTTTATACAAGAGCATGGAATTTGGTAAAGTGTCAAGCCAAGCATGGGGCCAGATGTGTATTTAGTAGTCCTAAAGGGTTTCTTAAGGGTTTTAAAAGGTTTGAAAACAATTTTTATATTCTTCTTGGACAAGATTTTAGAGATAATATCAGTGGTGCCTTGAATATAAGGCATGGTGAGGATAACACAAGGAGGGGAGGGGGAAGTAGATAATTTAGGTTTAGTTTTGTTGGCCAAGTGAAAGGATTGGTTGATTTGATAGTGAGAGAAGCCATTGGAAAATAGGGAATTGGTCAGGTGGGATTTATCCTCTATGAGGAATTGAGTAGGAGAAATGTGATTGGCTTGAGTAATTAGGTTTTTTAGAACAACATATTTTTGTGTCTAATGATGGTGGGAATTGGCATGGAGGTATCTATCAATATGGGTTTTCTTCCTGTAAACTTGGTGGGACATGGAGTCATTGGGGAGGTGAGAGATAATAACATCAAGGAAGGGAATGTAATTGTCCTTTTGGGTTTCCATAGTAAATTGGATGTTAGGGGAAAGGTTGTTGAGATATTGAAAGAAGGAGATCAGGTTGGAAATTCCATGAAGCCAAATCACAAAGGTGTCATCTACAAACCTAAACCAAAATTTGGGTTTGAGTTGAAAGATACTAAAGGCTAAAGATTTGAAATGTTCCATGAAAATATTGGCCACCACCGGTGATAGTTAGAATCCCATGGTAGTACCTTTAGTTTGTTCATAACAAACCCCTTTGAAGGTGAAGAAGGTAGAAGAGAGGAATATTTCAATAAGGTTAAGGGTTTTAGGGTCTACGAGTTTGGAGATGAGGGAAAGGGATTCTGAAACATGAATTTTGGTGAAAAGGGAAACAACATCAAAACTAACCATGATGTCAAGATCATCAAGGTGCAACTTTCGTATTTTGTGAATGAAATTGGTGGAATCTTTGATGAAAAAAGAGGTTTTTTCGACAAAGGCTTGACACTTATCAGAAATAAAATGAGAAAGGGCATGAGTAGGGGCTCCAATGACACTCACTGTAGGTCTGAGGGGGATATATATTTTTTTATGTATTTCGGGTTTCCCATATATCCTGGGGTTTTGGGGGTTATGAGGGAGGAGACATTTCTAGATGTTGAGATCTAATGAAGAATTTTTGATGGCTTTGGTTACTCGATTGGTAATGGTGTTAATCGATTTTTTAGTTGTTGGTGCTACTATGAACATGATGTAAGACCCAAGGTTTGGTTGATATATGACCAACAAAAACCACCAAAAACTGACCCTTTCGGCATCACCTACTTGCGCAGCTGAAGTCTCACCTAAGGTATCTATTGGGACTGGAAGAACCAAGCTTCTACAATATTGAGGGAATGGGAGGAAATCATTTGGTTCATTCTTCCTTATGTTGTGCACACAAATCTATTCTACTTAGTATTATATTACTTATGATTCAAATTCCTATAATGGACATATTCCAGAGTACTGCATAGGTTTTTTACTGTCACAGTCATGAACATTGCACCATATTTAATCATAAGAAAAATATATTCTACGATGTATACAAATAGAATTCATAAGAACACATAGAAATACAGATAACAAACAATTCCATATCAATTCTTTATCATTCCTTTATTTATTCTTCTCATCCACCAACTATTACAATCTAAACTCTGGAACTCAACATGGAATAGAACAAAACATAACAGAATATAATATAACATAACCTAACATAACATAACTGAATTGAACCTAGCAGAGAGAGATAGAGAGAGAGAGATCCCCTAAGCTCCCAATCCATTACATATTTATACATAAATATAGGGTTGAAACCCTAGTCTATTTATCCCAAAATTACCCCATTACAATGCATGGCCAACTCAATTAACTGGTTGTTCGATTGATTTCTTCTGCATTTCAATATGCATGTTGCTTTTATGTTGTTCTTCTATTTCTGGAATTTTGTGTTATCATGCTTTATTATCTTTCTTTATTCTCAATCGACTTTATCCTTATATTTTACTTATTCTCTTGTATGCATGTTGTATTGATTCTGTGCACTTTCCTCCTAGATGTGCCTCAGTTGCACGCTCTCTAGTTTCCTTCTTCTTCTGTGCACTTTTCCTATACTTAGGATTTTTTCTCAAAACTATATCAAAATGTTGAGCATATGTTGTCATTGATGTAAACGATGGAATGGAGTGTGACAATGCAATAGTGTGAAAATGGACAGAGCGACGGTGTGACAATGTGAAAGTGTGACAGTGCGACAGTGTGACAGTGCGATAGTGTGATAGTGTGACAGTGCAAAAATGTGACACTGGACAATGTGATAGTGTGACAGTGGATAGTATGACAATGCGACAATGTGAAAATGTGACAGTGCGATAGTGTGACAGTGGATAGTGCGACAATGTGACAAGGGATAGTGAGACAATGTGACAATGCGATAGTGGATAGTGCGATAGTGTGACAATGTATAGAGAGACAGTGTGATAGTGTGACAGTGCGACTGTGCGATAGTGAGTAGTATGGAACTGAGAAGTATTGATTGAGCAGTAATGGAATTGAGAAGTATGGAACTGAGTAGTATGGAATTGAGTAGTATGGAATTGAGAAGTATGGAATTGAGCAGTATGGAACTAAGCAGTATGAAACTGAGTAGTATGGAACTGAGTAGTATGGAATTGAGCAGTATGGACTGAGCAGTATGGAATTGAGCAGTATGGAACTGAGTAGTATGGAACTAAGTAGTATGGCACTGAACAATATGTGTAGAAATTTCAATACAATTAATTTATTTCCTGCGATTCTCCTGATCTAACAATTATATGCCACTGCTAAATACAAAATCTCTTTTACTAATATTCTTGCAGAAATTTAAACCATGATCACAAAGTAAAATATCAAGAACACATAACACAAAAGTTTTACTGGGAAAGCGTAAAGCTAAAAACCCCACTATCATATATTTTGTATATCATGGATCATGAAACAATCTCATACAAAACTCTAATCCAAGAGCTCTCAGTACAATACAATCGTTTCACACTATCATACAAAAATCAACAAATACATGTGCCAATTCTCTATGTCCAGACAACTTGCCTCCTCTGCACAATCCCTGCAATTAGAATTCTCACACTGAAATCGAATTGCCTAGTTTGCACATGCTTATGAGCATATCCACTGCATGTGTGATTGCATGAGTGCACTTCACTCAAATCACAACTGATAGCCAAAATGTCCCTTTCACCTGTTATCTCAACTAGGTCTCCACTGGATATGACATGCATGTAGTTAGCCGTGGTGAATCTTTAGTTGCATGTGAGTTCACTGATTTGAATTAATTAATTCTTAATTCACTGAACTCTCACTAGTGTAAGTTCAGTTACAACTAGTACAATTGGGCTTAACTCACTTAACTGAGTTAAACTACTTCACAACTCACATAA
>JASDQU010261546.1:0-15679 GCA_032191745.1 Picea mariana
AAATTTTCTAGATTGGGAACAACTATGGTCGAATCTAGTGCAAGAGGAGTTTAGGCGGAACACCAGAGATGGATCTTCATCAAAGCGTGATGATGAAGAGGATTGTGCTTTGACTGCCAAGGAAAGGAAAGGGAAAGGGAATAAATTCCATTCAAAATCTAAGTCTAAAGTCAAGAAGCTAGATTTGTCCAAAGTGAAGTGTTTTCACTATCACGAACATGGGCATCTTGCTACTAACTATCCACAGAAGAAGAAGAATAAGACGGTTGTTGGATCTGCAACTAGTGAGGCTCTTGTCTCAAAATTTGAGCTTGATTTTGCTTTGATCACATGCATGGCTTCAAGTGCATCGGGATCAGTGTGGTATTTGGATAGTGGCGCTTCATTCCACATGATGGGAGATAAAGAGTCTTTCATTGAATTGGAGGAGAAAGATCTTAGAATGCATATAGAGATGGGGTGACGATGGACGATACAGTGCAACTGGTATTGGTACCATTACCTTTCAGAGAGAGTTAGGTAAACCATTTCAATTGAAAAATGTTATGCATGTTCAAGGTCTGAAGAAAAACTTGGTCTCAGTCGCAATGTTGGAAGACAGAGGCTATGATGTTGTTTTTAGCAGCGGTAAAGCCTACTTGCGACATAAAGCAATGGGTCAAGTCAAGAAGATAGGGATTCGAGTTAAGAATCTCTACATGCTGGAGGTAGATGGCTGCAATGCCATGATAGGCAAGGCAGAAAAAGTGGTGAGCCGGGATGAGGGTGAATTATGGCACAAGAGATTGGGCCATCTTCATCATGGAGCCTTGAAGATCAT
This sequence comes from Picea mariana, assembly GCA_032191745.1. Lineage (NCBI taxonomy): Eukaryota > Viridiplantae > Streptophyta > Pinopsida > Pinales > Pinaceae > Picea > Picea mariana. The sequence goes on from JASDQU010261546.1 coordinate 821, forward strand.
GTAGCAAATATCTACTAGACTTCCAATGGGAACACTTTCTCATTCAGATCAATTCAAGGGGTGCATTGTAATGTACCTCAAAATTTACATAAAAAAAAAATTATTTAATTGGGGACGTTGAGTTGGTTTTGTGTCCTTGAGGCTTTTCAGTCACTTGTCAACCCTAAGGTATGTCAGTCTTATTGCCTTTCGCTCCTCTATCCTATTTAACATAAAGTCATTGCTTCCTATTTCGGTAATGTGTTGTACAAAAACAACAAGTCCATAACTAGGGACCATTCGTTTCATGGAAACCTAATACTATCCACTGTCTTATTTTCAAAGCCACCTTAAGACATGTAGAAGAAACTACTTAGAGTCGCTATCATACATTGCGAGGTTAGAGGTGTTAGGCCTTAAGAAGTTCAATCCGATATATGTAAGTAACATTATAAAATCAACAAGGAGAAGTTAACCCTATTCGGAAAACAAAGGTATAATGGTTTAACCTCAGCCATTAAACTTGCACCTTGAAACTAAAGTGTGCAGAGGGTTAATCTTGTGGAGGTTATGGTTATGATCGTATTACATATCACTCGTTAGGTAACGACAAGGGCTAACAGCCTCAGGTGTTTAATGAAAGGTAGTTGGATTCAACATATAACGGTGCAGTAAGAAATCCATTCAGTTGCCTCGCCATTAATTCTCTTAGCAACCGATACAGGTGGAAACTCTTGTGCCTTAAAGGCCTGTTTTGCGCATTTAAAGCGCCTGGGAATATGTCTACTTGGTAAAGAGCTCAACTGGAGTGCCCTAAGGAGACATCGACACCTCCCCTATGGTCACATGTTCTAAGTACGAAACCTCCTCCCCTTTAATCCATTCGGAGGCTACTCCCTTACCCTTCACTCTCATTCAGGTTTTGGTTTGGGTGAAAGAGGAAGCACCGTCTCAGTGCTTTTTCGTTCGCACCCTGGTTAAGGTTTTTGTGAAGGAGGGGAGACGTTACAGACCATTCCTTTGTTTGTCTTAAACATCATGGCCAGGATTTCATGGTTCCAATTCCTGTGCTAGATGCGTGGAGATTCTGGGTGGCACTTCTTGATAGTAGCTCTGTGTGGTAAAATTACCTTCGGCTATTCTTTTATTTACGCGTTAGAATCATTCTGCCTCGTATGTAGGTTTGTTCACACCTTTGTTCTTGGTTGGTCCTCGATAGTATCCTCTTCTTACTTCTAGGGTACTATGGTAAAAAGGAGTTGGTTTCTCATGGTAAGGGTTTGGTTCCTATCATAGTTTTCCCCTGTTACTGCACCATTCATCCTGTCAGGACCAATCCATTCCTCGTATCACAATTTTTGTTATGAAAGTGTACTTGAAATGTTTATTTGGTTAAACCCTTGTTATTGGTCCTGGTTTTCTGCATTGGATAGTCCTTTGGCACGTTAATGATCTTCTGTGTTTGACTATAGTATTCGTTGGTATCATTGATTAGAAGCAAATGTTTCCAATTGCCGAAAGCGTTTAATCTCTTATGTTTATGTTGAATGTTTCAAAGGTTTTTGTATTTACCATGTTCGTTTATACACCTTTCATTCTTTTTGTTATTCTTGCAATAAATTCTTTGGATTATGCACTGGTATCTATTATTAATGATGGGCCCCTTGATGTGTGAGGTTACCCATCAAGGAGGCACAAAATCCTCTTCCCCTTTCAGTCCGGGAGGTGTAGCGCGATGCCAGAAGGCACAAATTCTCTGCTCCAGTTAAGTGTTCAATGGGCCCCTTTCTAGTTACTTTTTGTTCTGTAACTTAAACATATTATCTTGTTTGGTTATGTTTTAATACTTCTCATTATTTTGTGCAGGTGCGAGCATGCCGAAGCATGGGGACGCCCTCTTCACTCCATCAAAAGGTATTTGGGTTCCAACACGGTATCTAAGTTATTTAGATATTTCAAACCCTGCTGGTCTAGGCTTTGTTCCATTCGTAATGTCTGAGAATTTGAATTCCAAGTTTTGTGATAGTTGATACGGGGTACACCCTGAATTGTATAAAATAATTCTGGTATATAGAACCACCGCACAACTTTTGCCTGGTTGGACTTTGATAACTAGACAATCATTTTTGTTAAGTAAAGTGCTCATTATATAATGTGTATTAATTTGTTGTGGATTTGGGATCCTGAAGTACTCTCCTCTATATATTTTGAGGATGGTTTTGGTACTACAGATTTGAATTTCTTTCCTGGCTATTCTAGCTATTTTTGTTTCTAGAATTGAATCTTATTATTGAATGTACAGTTCCTTTCCCAAAATGATTCGGCCATGCATAGTGATACGCTTAAGGGTTTTGTTCTTTCCCAGAAAAAATGTGCGATGATTCCCAGATTTCGTTTATGCTTAATTTTGATGTAAAAATTAGTTCCAGCCTTACGCATCACAAGCTATTTACCCTTCTGTTTTAGTTATCATTGTTGAATAAGACTTTAACAGTCTGCTTACCAGTGAAATATATAGCTTCATTATCCGTTTGGATTTACGCACCGTGTACTATTTACCTTCTATTTTTTGTTATCATTATTGTATAAGCCCTTATAGATCTATTCACCAAAAGGTTCGATGGCATCATTATTCATTTGGGCTTACGTATCGTGCACTATTTACCTTATGTTTCTATTACCATTATTAAATAAATCTCTATAGGTCTAGTTTGGGTTTACGTATCGTGAAATCTTTACCTTCTATTTCTATTACCTTTATTGAATAAGCCTCTATAGGTCTGCTCACACGAAATAGGCAGCATGGTTATTATGACAGAAATTTGTAGTTTAACCGTAGGTAAGTTTTTGATTAACAGAGTCATCCCTAACTTACTGTCATATCTATCTTGAATTATATATGTATATATAGCCTTCCTGTAATGGAGTCCGAGGAGTTTTTCCCTTTTCTTTGGAATAAAAATTTCCCTCTTATAAGGTTATCTATCCACTTAGTACTACAGGATTCTGGTGTGGACAGTTTACTCTAGCATCATTCCTCCTCTGTCGTAGAATGTCCATTACAATGTATATCTATATATATCGGTTCATAAAAATAACTATACCAGTTTATATGTATATCGACTAGTACTTCAATGTTGTAGGGTATATTTGTTGGATTATGAATGGTATGCTCATTCGAGGTGGCTCACTGTTTACTATAAGAATCCATAGGAAATAAAATCCGCCACAGCTATTGGTGCTCGTGGCTTCTAGTACTTACGCAACAATCTTATTTCATTTTATTTAACAGAATTAACTAAGAAGATAACGGTAATCTGAAATCCAGTCTGTTATGGGGTTTGTAACTACTACAGAATTTGTTTCGCTATTTGGTACATTCCAAGATTCTTAGTAATTATCCAGCATCACATCTAAATAAAAGAGTCTATTTCTAGCCAATAATTATGAAGTAAAATGCTAGATCTTTCCCACAACATTCAACCAGAAAATTCATACATAGAAGTAAACAGATTACAACACATAACATTTGACTAGAATAAGGTAGAGTTACATATTTGAACTAGATTTACAGGAAGACAAAGGGAACAATGACATTCCTCCCAACTGTAGAATAGGGCAGCCAATCTACTTGCTCGATTCACCCCCTAGCTTGACCATGAACCCATGAGGGCGAATTGAAGTCTCCTCTCCAGCAATGTCCTTCGAATTCTAGCAGTATCCCCCTTGCCTCACACTCACACAGTAGTGCTCATAACAGAAAGAACAAAATTTCTTAGTCTTCTTTCCCTAGCATACTTGGTAGCGTCCTGCCTCCTCACATATGCTCTTTTATTAGTTTTCCTAGGACTTTTTCCCTCTCTTGGGGAATTTTCGTAGCTTTCTAAATCCCTGATTTTTAGGGGCTGCTATTGGCCAAATCACTAATTTTCCACTTGTAACAATCAACCCATATTTAATTCCAATGTGTTCCCCACTCATGGAGTCATGGTCAGCTAAATTCAACATGGTTGCTCCATTTGTCCTCCTGCAATCAATATAAAATATTCTATTTTTTCCTTTTTCATACAAGTTTCATAGTCAAGTAGCTAGTTGGGACAAATCAGATCTCTTCCCAACAGTCAAATCATTTATTACAATTATAAAATTCGAAATTCGAAATTGCCATAAATGGAAAAAAAAATTCAATTTCGAAATTTACTAAAAACGGAAATAAATTTCCAACAATTTTAGATTCTAAATTATTTTTTAAATTTCTTTATTTTGGGGGATGTCACATCCTTTCCCCCTTAAATAAAACACTGTCCTCAGTGTTCGTTCCTTTCCTGGAATAGGATTGGATGAGATTTCTGCAAATCTCCCTCCAATTCCCAAGTGGCCTCCTCGGGACTAAAGTGCTTTCATTGCACCTTTACCTGAGTGACGGCTCTGTTCCGAAGTGCTATTTCTCTCTGGTCCAAAATGCATAGGGGTTCCACCTGGAACTCACCTTCGGGTTCCACTTGCACTAAGTTCCAATCAATCATATGAGTAGGGTCATGAATATACTTTTTCAGCAATGAAACATGAAATACATTATGAATTCTTAGATTAGCTGGAAGTGCAAGTTGGTATGATGCGGGTCCAATTTGAGCTAGTATCTAGAAGGGCCCACAAAACCTGGGTGCCAGCTTGGCACAGTTCCCTAACTTCAATGAGTTTTTTCAGGCTTTGAATTTTAAATAAACATGGTCTCCTGTTTGAAATTCCAGGTGCCTTGTTTTTTGATCTGCATAGATCTTATGTCTATCCTATGCTTCTTTCAAGTTCTGTTGTACCTTTCTAACCATGTTCTCCATTTCTTGGATCATTTTGGGTTCGACCATGAGTCTGTCAGCCGGTTTATCCCAGCTAATTGGAGTCGTACATTTTCTGTCGTATAGTATTTTGAAAGGGCTTAACTTAGCCAAAGTTTGGTACCCATTGTTATATGCAAATTCTACCAAGTGCAGATAGTCTTCCCACTTGTTTGGTTTTTTTCTTACATACATGCAGAGCATATCCTCCACNTTGGTATTGAGCCCTGCAAACAATTCCTTCCAAAAGGCGGATGTGAATTTTACATCTCTATCTGAAATCACCATTTTTGGAATACCATGTAGTCTAAAGATTTCTTTCATGAATATTTCAGAAATGTTTATATCTTTAAAAGTAGACTTACAGGAATAAAGTGTGCAGACTTACTGAGTTTATCGATTACAACCATGATAGAGTCATTATGTTTCTGAGTTTTAGGAAAACCTGTTATAAAGTCGAGTGATATAGTCTCCCATTTCCATTCTGGTACTGGCAATGGCTGTAATAGGCTGGCTGGATGTTGGTGCTTGGCCTTAATCTGCTGACAATCTTGGCACCTTGCCAAGTATTTTGCTGTTTTGTCTTTCATGTTAGGCCAATAAAATAGTTTCCTCAATGTTGCTATCATTTTCTGGTAACCTGGGTGGCTAGAATACGGATTTTTATGTACTTCATCCAAGATTGTCAATTTTAACCCCACTGAATCTGGTATGTAAAGTCTGTTTTTAAATCGTAACAGTCCCTTCTCATCGATATTTAGATCTGGTTTCTCTGAGTTCATAGTATTGTTTGGTATTTCTATCTTTATTTTAGTATAGTTTTCGTCATCATCACCTGTCGTCCTTATTCTTCCTTCCAAATCACTTTCTGCCCTGCCAACATTCATCTCAAATAACCCATGGATTCTTCTACTTAAAGCGTCTGCTACCTTATTTTCCTTGCCTTTGATATGTCTGACCTCGAAGTCAAATTCATTCAAGAAGGCTAACCACCTTGCTTTTCTTGCATTAAGATATGGTTGGTTAAATAGATATTTTACCCCGCTATTGTCCATTATGTAGTGTCGCCACATCTTTAAGGCATGTATTACTGCTGCTAATTCTAAGTCATGAGTGACATAATTTCTCTCGTGTTCCTTCAATTTCCGGGACACATAGCAAATAACATGTCCTTCCTGGGTTAAGATACCACCTAGTCCTTCCTTACTTGCATCAACACATACAGTGAAGTCTTTATCTGGGTCTGCTACCTTCAATATGAGTGTCATTGTCAATAACGCCTTTAGTTTATTGAAGCTGTCTTGACATTTCTCTGACCAGTTAAACCTAGTTTCTTTCTTTTGTAATGATGTGATAGGGTAGGCTATCTTGGAAAACCCTTCTATAAACCGGTGGTAATATCTGGTGATTCCCATGAACGACCGTATATCCGCTACATCTTTAGGTACCGACCATTCCCTAATGGATTTTGTGTTTTCCGGGTCTACAGCAATGCCCTCTGCTAAAATTATATGTCCAAGATATTGTATCTCTTTCTGGTAGAAGTCACACTTGTCGAAATTGGCACATAGTTTGTGCTTCCTTAACGTTTGCAGCACTATTCTTAAGTGTTCCTCATGTTCCTCCTCCATCTTTGAATAGACTAGGATATCGTCGATGAATACTACCATGAACTTGTCCAAGTACTCACTGAAAATACTGTTCATTAGGCACATAAATGTGGTTGGGGCATTAGTGAGTCCGAAAGGTATGACTAGAAACTCATAATGTTCGTATCTTGTCCAAAATGTTGTTTTGTTTATGTCCTCGTTTTTTATCCAAACTTGATGATAATTGGATCGTAAATCAAGTTTTGAAAAGATCTTGGTCCCCCACACTTGATCAAACAGATCATTTATCTTTGGTAAGGGGTATTTATTCTTAATAGTCATTTTGTTCAGTTGTCTATAATCGATACATAATATTAGAGTACCATCCTTCTTTTTCACAAAGAGGATTGGTGCTCCCCAAGGTGAGACACTCGGTCTGATGTACTCTTTGTCCAACAATTCTTGTAATTGTATTTTTAATTATGTCAGTTCGGGTAGACTCATCCAGTAAGGCGCCTTTGAGATAGGGGAAAAACCAGGTAATAGGTCTATGGAAAAGTCTATTTCCCTTCTAGGGGGTAATTCTGGTATCTCATCCACAAACATGTCTCTGAAATCGCGTAGGATAGCAAAGTCTTCCAACTTTGGCTTATCCTCCTTTTCTGCTAGATTCATCCCTTGGATGGCATAAACTTGGCATCCCTTTCTCATACATTTCTTTAGTTGCATTGCTGAAATTTACTTGACTGATACCGGTTTTGGTATACCTTGGGCTGTCTTGGTAGTATCAGAATCATCCTTATATCTGAGCATCTTTGTATAACAATTTAATATGGCTTTGTGTCATTCCAACCAGTCCATCCCAATAATCATATCGTAAGATCCTAGTGGTAGGATGTTCAGATCGGTCTTTATACTTTGATCGTCTAAGCTGAACTCAAAATCCAGAACAAACTACACTACCTTTCTTTTAGTACTAGTCGCTAATTGTACAAGCCACGATTTCGCGTGCTTTAGTTTCTTAAGTTTGTTTGACTCGGCCACATTAGGTGTAATATAACTTAACGTAGCTCCAGGGTCAATTAAAAAAGAAATTCGAGTGTCCTTGATTTTACCTTCAATTTCTACCACCAAGGACTATTGGTCAACTTGTCGACCATCTATGGATGCATTTATCCGATGTAGGCTTCTGCCCACATCTCCCACTGTCGAGGCTTCCTGTAGATTATCAACAACAGTTCTATATGTTGAACTCAAACGCGGATAGTTCCTCCTTAGATGAGGCTCTCCACATTCCCAACACTTTAATGGCTTGCGGGGATTGTCTCCAAACTTCTGGATTCCCAGGTTTACTGGTTTACCACTGCCTTGCGTATTCGGATGGTTGGAGTGAAAGTCCTTTCTCGAAAAAAAAATTGTTGTATTCCGATGAGGAGCTGGCTGGTACCACTTCTTCCACTGGTTCATTTGCTCTTGTTTCTTATCCTTCCATGCTTTGGGAAACTCTACCCATTGTTTGTACTGATTGTAACACATTCGGGCTTTCCTGAATACTTCGCTCAAAGATTTAGGGTTGTCAAATTCAATTCTATCCTTGTAGGATTGTGGTAGGCAGCTTAGAAAACGCTGAATTTTTACTTTATCCTCTCGGATGTACGGTACAAACCTTAACAGTTCTAAAAATTTATTTATAAGGTCCTCCATTGTCATCTATCCAAGTCGTAACTCATAGAACTCTTTTTTCTTTCTTTCATAGTAACTTTCTGAAAGGTATTGTTTCTTGAAACACTTCTTAAAGTCAGACGATTCCAACTATTTTTCCTTTAGGCCCTTGGCCAATTTCAGGTCCTGCCACCAAATGCTGGCCTTCCCTTTCAGATTGTAGATGGCCATTCTGACCTTCATGTTGCTGGAATAGTTGTAGATCTGAAATTATTTTTTGATGTCCAACATCCATGCTTCAGCTTCCTCTCCCATATTGGATTCTCCATCAAAGGTAGCTGGTTTAATCTTTTTAAATTCTCCTTTGAGGTGGTCTACTTGTTTTATTTTCCTGTCAGATTTAGTTTTTTCTTCAGCTGAAGGTGTTCCTTCCGACGAACTATCTCCTTTTTTTGTTTCTGGCCCTAAGTTCTTGGAAGCCCTTTTGCTAAATTCTTTCTCATGGTTATCGTCTTTTGGTCTTTTCTTGGTCACTATATGTAGCAGGACTTCATTTATCTCTTGCTTCTCCTGTTGTGTTTTTTTCAATTTTTCATTGTCCGCTTTGAAAATCTGTAATTCAACAATAAGGTTCCTCATTGTTTCTAACACTTCTGTGGGTGAACTTCTGTCACTGTTTTGTCTTGGATCTCCAGGGGGTCCCTACTATGGGTTTTCTCCCATTCTGATTTCTGCATCGTCCTGAGCTGCCATAATTAACACAAAACATAAATAGCTTTCTGTTTGTAACCATAAGATTTTTTTGCTAGTTTTACATAAATTGAAATATAAAACTAAGTATCTATTGTGGCCCTATTCAGGTCCATTGTTGTCAGCTTTTTTCTCTGATACCATATGTAATGTACCTCAAAATTTAAATAAAAAAAAAATTAATTGGGGACGTTGAGTTGGTTTTGTGTCCTTGAGGCTTTTCAGTCACTTGTCAACCCTAAGGTACGTCAGTCTTATTGCCTTTCGCTCCTCTATCCTATTTAACATAAAGTCACCACTTCCTATTTCGGTAATGTGTTGTACATGAACAACAATTCCATAACTAGGGACCATTCGTTTCATGGCAACCTAATACTATCCACTATCTTATTTTCAAAGCCACCTTAAGACATGTAGAAGTAACTACTTAGAGTCGCTATCATACATTGCGAGGTTAGAGGTGTCAAGCCTTAAGAAGTTCAATCTGATATATGTAAGTAACATTATAAAATCAACAAGGAGAAGTTAACCCTATTCGGTAAACAAAGGTATAGTGGTTTAACCTCGGTCATTAAACTTGCACCTTGAAACTAAAGTGCGCAGAAGGTTAATCTTGTGGAGGTTATGGTTATAATTGTATTACATACCACTCATTAGGTAATGATAAGGGATAACAGCCTCGGGTGTTTAATGAAAGGTAGTTGGATTCGACATATAACGGTGCAGTAAGAAATCCATCCGGTTGCCTCACCATGAATGCTCTTAGCAACCGATACAGGTGGAAACTTTTGTGCCTTAAAGGCCTGTCTTCACATTTAAAGCGCCTGGAAATATGTCTACTCAGTACAGAGCTCGACTGGCATGCCCTAAGGAGACGTCGACACCTCCCCTATGATCACATGGTATAAGTACTAAACCTCCTCCCCTTTACTCCATTCAGAGGTTACTCTCGTACCCTTCACTCTCATTCAGGTTTTGGTTTGGGTGAAAGAGGAAGCATCGTCTCATTCCATTTTCGTTTTCACCCTGGTTAAGGTTTTTGTGAAGGAGGGGAGACGTTACAAACCATTCCTTTTTTTGTCTTAAACATCGTGGCCAGGATTTCACGGTTCCAGTTCCTGTGCTAGATGCGTGGAGATTCCGGGTGGCACTTCTCGACAGCAGTTCTATGTGGTAAGTTTACCTTCGACTATTCTTTTATTTACACGTTAGAATCATTATGTCTCGTATGTCGGTTTGTGCACACCTATGTTCTTGGTTGGTCCTTGATAGTATCCTCATCTTACTTCCAGGGTACTGTGGTAAAAAGGAGTCGAGTTCTCTTGGTAAGGGTTTGGTTTCTATCATATTTTTCCCCTGTTACTACATCATTCATTCTATCGGGACCAAGCCATTCCTCGTATCACAACGTCTGTTATGAAAGTGTGCTCGGAATGTTTATTTGGTTAAACCCTTGTTATTGGTCCTGGTTTCCTCCATTGGATAGTCCTTTGGTGCATCAATGATGTTATGTGTTTGACTATAGTGTTCTCTAGTATCATTGATTAGAAGCGAAGTTTTTCCAATGGCCGAAAGTGTTTAATCTCTTCTGTTTATGTTGAATGTTTCAAAGGTTTTTATATTTACCATGTTCCTTTATACACCTTTCATTCTTTTTGTTATTCCTGTAATAACTTATTTGGATTATGCACTGGTATCTATTATTAATGATGGGCCCCTTGATGTGCGAGGGTACCCATCAAGGAGGCACGAACTGCTCTTCCCCTTTCAGTCCAGGAGGTGTAGCGCGATGGAAAAAGGCACAAATCCTCTGCTTCAGTTAAGTATTCAACGACCCCCTTTCTAGATACTTTTTTTTCTATAACTTAAACATATTATCCTGTTTGGTTATGTTTTAATGCTTCTCATTATTTTGTGCAGGTGTGGGCATGCCGAAGCATGGGGACGCCCTCTTCACTCCATCAAAAGGTATTCGAGTTCCAACATAGTATCTAAGTTATTTCGAGATTTCAAACCCCGCTGGTCCAAGCTCTGTTCCATTCCTAGTGTCTGAGAATTTTAATTCCAAGTTCTATGATAGTTGATACGGGGTATGCCCTGAATTGTATAAAATAATTCTGGTATACAGAACCACCGCACAGCTTGCGCCTGGTTGGACTTTGATAACTAGACAGTCATTTTTGTTAAGTAAAGTGCTCATTATATAATGTGTATTAATTTGTTGTGGATTTGGGATCCTGAAGTACTCTCCTCTATTTATTTTGAGGATGGTTTTGGTACTACAGATTCAAATTTCTTTCCTGGTTATTCTAGTTATTTTTGTTTCCAGAATTGAATCTTATTATTGAATGTATAGTTCCTTTCCCGAAATGATTCGGCCATGCATAGTGATATGCTTAAGGGTTTTGTTCTTTCCCAAAAAAATGTGCAATGATTCCCAGTTTTCGTTTATGCTTAATTTTGATGTAAAAATTAGTTTCGGGCTTACGCATCACAAACTATTTACCCTTCTGTTTCAGTTATCATTGTTGAATAAGCCTTTAACAGTCTGCTTACCAGTGAAATATATAGCTTCATTATCCATTTGGATTTACGCACCATGTACTATTTACCTTGTGTTTTATGTTATCATTATTGTATAAGCCCTTATAGGTCTATTCACCAGAAGGTTCGATGGCATCATTATTCATTTGGGTTTACGTATCATGCACTATTTACCTTCTATTTCTATTACCATTATTAAATAAGTCTCTATAGGTTTGGTTTGGGTTTACGTATCGTGCAATCTTTACCTTTTGTTTATATTATCTTTATTGAATAAACCTCTATAGGTCTGCTCACATGAAATAGGCAGCATGGTTATTACAACAGAAATTTGTGATTTAACCGTAGGTAATTTTTTGATTAACAGAGTCATCCCTAACTTACTGTCATATCTATCTTGAATTATATATGTATATATAGCCTTTCTATAATGGGGTCCGAGGAGTTTTTCCCTTTTCTTTGGAATAAAAATTTCCCTCTTATAAGGTTATCTATCCACTTAGTACTACAGGATTCTAGTGTGGACAATTTACTCTAGCGTCATTCCTCCTCTGTCACAGAATGCCCGTTACAATGTATATCTATATATATTGGTTCATAAAAATAACTATATCGGTTTATATGTATATCGACTAGTACTTCAATGTTGTAGGGTATATTTGTTGGATTTTGAATGGTATGCTCATTCGAGGTGGCTCATTGTTTACTATAAGCATCCATAGAAAATAAAATCCGCCACAGCTATTGGTGCACGTGGCTTCTAGTACTTACGCAACAATATTATTTCATTTTACTTGACATAATTAACTAAGAAGATAATGATAATCTGAAATCTAGTCTGTTATGGGGTTTGTAACTACTACATAATTTGTTTCGTTATTTGGTACATTCCAAGATTCTTAGTAATTACCCAACATCACATCTAAATAAAAGAGTCTATTTCTAGCCAATAATTATGAAGTAAAATGCTAGATCTTTCCCACAACATTCAACCAGAAAATTCATACATAGAAGTAAACAGATTACAACACATAAAATTTGACTAGAATAAGGTAGAGTTACATATCTGAACCAGATTTACGGGAAGACAAAAGCAACAACCACGTTCCTCCCAATCGTAGAATAGGGCAGCCAATCTACTTGCTCGATTCAACCCTTAGCCTGACCATGAGTCCATGAGGGAGAATTGAAATCTCCTCTCCAACAACGTCCTTCGAATTCCAGCAGTATCCCCCTTGCCTCACACTCACACAGTAGTGCTCATAATAGAAACAACAAAATTTCGTAGTCTTCTTTCCCCAGCATACTTGGCAGTGTCCTGCCTCCTCACATATGCTCTTTTATTAGTTTGCCTAGGACTTTTTCCCTCTCTTGGGGAATTTTCACAGCTTTCTAAATCCCTGATTTTCAGGGCTGCTATTGGCCAAATCACTGATTTTCCACTTGTAACAATCAGCCCATAGTTAATTCCAATGTGTTCCCCACTCATGGAGTTGTGGTTAGCTAAATTCAACATGGTTGCTCCATTTGTCCTCCTGCAATCAATATAAAATATTCTATTTTTTCCTTTTTTCATACAAGTGTCATAGTCAAGTAGCTAGTTGGGACAAATCAGATCTCTGCCCAACAGTCAAATCATTTATTACAATTATAAAATTCGAAATTTGGAATTTCCATAAATGGCAAAAATTTTCCAATTTCGAAATTTACTAAAAACGAAAATAAATTTCCAGCAATTTTAGATTCTAAATTATTTTTTTAATTTCTTTATTTTTGGTGATGTCACATGCACCCTGGGGAAGTATGTAAAGTCCTCCTTTCATGAAAAGGAGAATCGTGCTTCGGTGATCCTAGAGAGAATTCACACGGACGTGTGTGGACCATTTTCATTTGCTTCAATAGCAAAACACAGGTATTATGTTATTTTTGTTGATGACTTTTCTGCATGAATAATATCCAGAGAGAAAGAACATAATGATCGTGGCTGCAGCACGAGCGATGTTGCATGATCNTTGGCATGAGTATACTTGAAGAAGCTTTTACTGGTAATAAATATGATGTTTCTCATTTTAAAATTTTTGGCTCATCTATTTATGTGCATGTAACCAAGGATGCCAGGAAGAAGTTGGAACCGACTGCTGAAGTAGGGATATTTGTGGGGTACACAGAAACACCCCATAATTATCATGTGTTTTTTTTGAATAGTAAGATGACTATTATGCAACGGGATATAAAATTTTATGAGGGGAAAGCCATGCAGTTTTCGCTTGAGAGGGAGCTAGACTTGCATGCAGAAGAGGAACTGCTGGTTCCCAAGGATGAGTCTCAAGATGTGGATCAACCACATGAAGAGTTTCATGGAGTGGAGGAAACCACTCAAGCAGAGCCATCCATAAATCAGTGGTAGGTTTGAGTGGATCTACAAGGTAAAGCAAGCTGCTGATGGGTGTGTGGAGAAATACAAGGCCAGGTTTGTGGCTCGGGGCTTCTCACAGATCGAGGGGATAGATTATGATGAGACCTTTGCACATGTTGCAAGGTACTCTTCCATAAGATCCATCCTTTCACTCTCAGCACAGGTGGGTTGGCGCATTCATCAAATGGATGTAAAAACTGCGTTCCTCAATAGGATCATTGAGGAAGAAGTGTACATTGAACAACCAGAAGGTTTTGAGACCTTTTACAGAGAGTCTCATGTGTGCAGACTTAAGAGAGAACTATATGGGCTGAAGCAAGCACCCCATGCTTGGTACACTCGGATAGACAGTTATTTCACCAGATTGGGCTTCACCAAAATTGAGGCGGATGCAAACCTATACCAAATTGTGGTGGAGGGTAAGTTGTTAATCATTGTGCTTTATGTTGATGATTTAATACTGATTGGTGATGAGCAACTGATACACTCATGCAAGGATGACCTTGCAAAGGAGTTTGAGATGAAGGATTTGGGCCTTCTTCATTATTTCCTTGGTTTGGAAATATGGTATCGAGATGGTGAACTTTTTGTGTCTCAAGGAAAGTATGCAAAAGAGATACTAGGTAAGTTTCACATGGAGAGTTGCAAACCCATGGATACTCCTCTTCCAGGAAACTGGAGGAAAGAGGATGCTACTTCTGGAGAGGTAGTGGATGNCTTCTTCATTATTTCCTTGGATTGGAAATATGGCAGCGAGATGGTGAAATTTTTGTGTCTCAAGGAAAGTATGCAAGAGAGATACTGGGTAAGTTTCACATGGAGGGCTGCAAACCCATGGATACTCCTCTTCTAGGAAACTAGAAGAAAGAGGATGCTACTTCTGGAGAAGTAGTGGATGCTATTGTCTATCAACATTTAGTGGGTTTTCTAATGTATTTAGTGAACATGAGACTGAACATTTTCTACATGGTTAACCAGCTAAGTCAAGCGATGGTTAAGCCTACCAAACTCTTTTGGAAGGCGGGTAAGCATGTCCTACGATATCTGAAGGGCACGTATGAGTATGGATTATGGTACAGATAGA
>JASDQU010261550.1:0-15556 GCA_032191745.1 Picea mariana
TATGCTATTCAGCTGCTACACTCTCCTCCTTCTTCACACATGAATCACATTCACCAACAACAACCACAACAAACTCCAATAGCGACAACAACCCCTTCTCTTCTCTGTACCGTGTATATATAGCTTCTGTGCATATTGTGCATGCAATATTCACCATTCCTCTGCATTCTCATACCGCGCCAATCTCCTCCACCTCTCGAGTGCTCTGCGTGGTCATCATCATAACTCTTCAACTTCTCTGGCCGTTTTCCCATGCGTTCAGCATCACTGGATGTTATGTTGAGATTCCTCAGCCTCTCTAGCAGTTGAGACTCTTCGTCTTTTCTGTGACAGTCGATCTCACCTTCTCTGTTTCAGTTACAGGTTTCCATGCTCATCCATCTGTCAATCCCTTCTAATAATAGTCTTCCTTCACTTGGATGAAGCTTGGAGACTCTTCATCTCCTCTAGCGATCACACAGGGGTCTCTTCGAATTCTCTAGCAGACACCATCAATGGTTTCTGGCAGTTTCACTGTGTCGTGCTACAGTTTCCCTCTGATATTGTTCAAATTCATCTGCACTGTTGGATTGAATCCATGGGATCTTGCATTCATTTCGGCATTTCGGCATCTGACAATTCTGTGCTGAGTGTCTTGACAGTTTATTTCACGATCTTCGAAGTTTCGATATAGAACTTTTCTACACTAGCTCCTTCCCCAATATGACTATGGTCATAACCAAGCGCCTATGCAAAAAGCGCTTTCGCGATTTCTCATTTCGTGATTTTCGACACTATGCTTCGTTGACCCCAAGTCAGCGAAATTTTGATCACTTGCAACATGTCCTATGATTCCATGGTCTAGATCTGGTCTTGATTCAACGGCTACAATTGAATCGTGATTTCGCGATTTTGGCATTCTTGATGCATTGGGTTCTTTGCCTCTCTATGTCGCGATTCGCGAAACTCCGATATGGAGTTTGATCAACGATCTAGATCTGATCTCTATTCAATGGCTGTGATTAAATCACGATTTTGCATATCGTGAAATCGACATTCTTGATGCATTGGGTTCTTTGCCTCTCCAAGTCGCGATCCCCGATACCCTAAAATGGTGTGGGATCAACGGTCCTGATCAACACTTGATCTAACGGCTCAGATCATTTCACGATTTCGCATATCGCGATATTGGAATTCTTGATGTTAACATTCCTTGACATCTCCAACTCTCGATCCTCGAATTCTCGAAAGGACTTGGATTTAACGGACCAAATTCAATCATGATTCAACGACTGCGATTGAATTGCGGATTTGCATATCGCGATTTCGGCATTTCTGTTGCATTGTTTCTTTGACATCTCCCACACACGATCCTTGAAACTCCGACATGGTGTAAGTCTGCTGAGGTCACAAGTGTTAAATAACTGCCACGTGTCACCCTGATTCGTGACTTACATGTGCTTGGCATGTTGAGTCAGTATGACACTTGTCATTACCTGGTTGTGCCACGTGTTCCTAGATGACGTGAGTCGGATCAACGGTCCAAATCACATCTTGATCTGACGGCTGCGATTAAATTGCAATATCCTATATCGCGATTTCGGGATTCCTGTGGTTATTATTCTTTGACCTCTTCAACTCGCGATCCTCGAAACCCCGACATGGACTGGAATCAACGGTCCAGATTCAACCTTAATCTGACGGCTCAGATTACATCGCGATTTCGAGAAGTTAAGGAACCCTGTTCCTTTAACTCTCCAGTCAGCGAACTTATGATCTTTCCCCACGTGTCCTTCCTGATGATGGACGGTCCTCCTTCTTTCGGGATTTTGTGAGCCCCTTTTCTCCTTGCACTTTAAACACCGTGTAGTTTCTCCTCAATCCAACGGTGGTTGGACCCTGCACTCGGATCTAACGCCCGAGATCTATCCTCCATATCTGCGCGCTCCTCTTGTCTTCATTCAGATCTGACGGTCATCGAGAATTTGGGATGGGATCCAATGATCACCGATGCTTCTCCTCCAAACTTACATTTTGTCCTTGTTTTGCCTTCACTGTATACTCTGATCTTGCCATCAATGACAAGCTTACTTTGCCTGATAACCTGCCAACAATCGTCTGCACTATCTCTTCTGAACTTATCGGGCTTGCTCTGCAGCGTCTTCCCAAACTACTTCTGATGCCCGTCTGTTACACTCTTCCTATACTCATGCCATCTTCACTGTTGTACTTGCCATCAATGACAAGCATGCGCTACCTGTTAAACATTTGCCAACAGGTATTGCTCCTTGTATCCTCATAGTGTGCTATCATTTCTTCCGTGAAAATTGTCCAAGTGACAAGTGATTTGTGAGAACAAAGCCATCGATACCATACAAATTGATTGGGTTCTAAATATAAAGAAGCAATTTGTACCTTTTATGTATGTGGAAAGTTATGTAGATCAAAGAATTGCTCCATCTGAAGTATCCATGTGATTGGGTCCTTGCCATCAAACTTCCTCATATTGATCTTAGGAACATGGTTGGTTTTCAACCCAAAGTTGGAGTTTCTCCATTCTTGATTCACCTTCCTTGTGTCCTCATCATGAATTTCATGGGATACATTTTCACTTTCAGGTGTCCTCTCTAGTAGTAAATTTTTCAATCCTTCCATGATATCCCCTTTTAAAGCATCCATCTTAGTATTTATTGCCTCAAACTTAGCTTATGTTGAATCCATCATCTCTTGTAGTTCATCTTTTTTTACTGTCTTCTTTTGTAAATCATTTATGTCCCTACGCATTTCTTCACCTTCATTAAGAGTCTAAGTAGGATTGTCTGGAGGCTTATTTGGTGTAGAAGCTCCCTTTTTTGGTGGCATGTTGACCAAGTATCACTTTAAACCTTGATTTTGAGGTGGTTCTACTAGACAATCTTCCTTTTATTGTATCTCCAAAATTTCGGCCCTTCTGAGTATGAAATTTTATTTTTTATAGGTCTTTGATATTTCTTCTCTTCAATGCCACAGGTCTGATAAAAATTGGATGTGCCAAGTGGAATTTATGGTGACTTCCCCACAACTTGCTGATTTTTGGCCTTTCCAGGAGATCTCACTTGTATAGTGTTCCCTGCACAAATTAATTGATATAAAATTTTGAAACTTGTACCAGAACTACTAAGGTCTATCCACTATCCAATGCAACTAGTCTCACTCAATTTGGATACTCTAGGAATAATTTATGATATATTTACCCGGAACACCTGCTTGAGACTAGTCAATAGGACTAGTCAGATACCCTATCTTCCACAGCATGTATCTACAAATTTACGAGGACCCAGAAGCGTAAATTGATACCACATATACCTTACTACTTTATGAGAATATACTCTGGATTTCAGGGTCTGAAACGTTACAGAAAATTTTTTATAGTGAAAATTCTGCAATGACTCAATTCATGATGATTCCAGAACCCTATCTTACAAAGGTTGTATATCCAAAAGTATAAGGCCTCAGGTGCTTAATTGTTAACCCAATGTACCTTGATCTGTCTTATAAATATCCTCCAAGCCATTCCTTCTGAATCATTGTAGAAAACAATTTATAGCTAAAATTCCATGGTATCTCAGATGTAGCAACGAAACCCCAAGACCTTGAGCTCTGATACCATATGTTAAGAACCAAATATAAATATAGCATAGAAAAACCTTAGAATAAGTACTCAATGCCTTGAAGAAGAGAGAATTTCAGATAATAATCCTCTTCGAAGGGGCAACCTCCTTTTACCCCACATAAATGTTCAAGTACAAGATGATTCCAAATGAAAATGAAACCTTTGTATATATAGGAGACTAGAGGGTATAATTACAACTAATGGAATAAAGCCAACATAAATCAAATAACATTACTAATGTAATATGCCCCAATTAAGGGGTAATGAGTCAATATTAGGGCTTAACAAATTTTACATCAGATCCTATCATAAATGACTAGGATATTATGGAGGAAAAATCTAACTAATTAGATCTCATATTACAAAATATAGGAATTATGTTGATCTATTCGGATCCTTGGTGTTGATTTTGTGGAAGTAGTTGGTGACTCATTATATTTGACTTGAATGCCTGATCCATGCTGACTCGAACCTCAAAATTACCTTTACTCAATTAAAGAACAAAGATCTTCCCATCTCTTTTTACTAGGTATGGAAACCTTGAGTAACTTTCTGTATATCTCGTACATCTCAGTATACCTGGAAAAAGTGGGTTTGGTGATGAAAATATGTTTTATCTCGTGCTGGATGCTTAGGTCCAACTGTAATGTTTCTAGGAAAGCTTAACCAGTAATGATTCCATGTATACCTGCAAACTTGGAACCATCCTTTGCCACTGTATTGATCGTCTGCTTGTAATCTGACAAAGTGATTAGCTTGTCATTGAGTACTAGCAATCCAGGGAGACCCTTCTTGTTTAGTACTTCAATCTTGCTAAAAAATATCTAAACTCCAATGTCCATAACTTGAGCCTTCTCCTCCAGCTGCAACATCGATCATTTCTTGGTCAAGACCTTCTTGACCTCAAGGATGGTCTATGTCATGTTTGCAATCTCCATTTCTTGTAATTCCTGCTTCTTTTTGGAGTTTAGGAATATGATGAGCTCGGTGGCCTCTGTAGGTATTTCTCCTATCTCTTCTCTTATTTTCCCAGTTGCTTCTCTGGCCTTCTGTACCAGTTCATGTTTTTCAAATATGATCTGTATGAATGGCCATATTTCTTCCTTAGACTTGTTGATATCCACCCAGATGTTTTCCTTGGCCTTGGATAAGGTCTTTGCCATGATAGTCTCTTTTTGTAGTTGTTATAGATGTTGACTGAGTCTCTGAGATTTATGCATTTATGCATGATATCTGGACTAGAACATAGACTTCAGGTCTTGGAGGTTTTTAACTTCTTCTTGCAACTTTTTGATCTCCTCCCCTTGAAGGGACATGTCTTCCATAGAATTCACAAGCTTCTCAAAAGCATCTGGAACTTGCATTGGGATGGATGATGGAATCTTTGTTGTTGTAGTTGCTTCTATTGTCCTAACTCCTATCAGAGGGACTGCCTCTAGTGGAATAATAGCCATATGCACACTATGTTCTGTCTCTTTTATCAATTTTTCCATTTCAGCCTCCATCTCTCTTATCTATGCATTTTGTTCCATGATCAGCTTCAACATCTCCTCTTTGTGACCTTCAATTTCAGCCACTTCCTTTGCTTGTGAATCTTTAGTGGCTGGAATATTTAGTTTCTTTCTCAAGGATGTTATATCAGCATTTTTCTTCTTCAACAATTCTTTATTTTCCTTGACATTCGATGGGTCATACCCAATATTTATCACCAACTCTTCTAGTGATTTAATCTTATTTTCCTTGGCCAACGAAGAGATTTTCTCTAGCTTCAATTGGGACTGGATGTTATTCAGAGACACCTTCAATTTTGAAGCAGTCAATTAGGTGTTTGTTAGAGTGGAGAAAATCATCTCTCTTGTTTTCCTGTACATGTCCATTTGGTCCATTAGATGGACCTCCATCACATCAAACTCAAAAGAAGTCTTCTTGTAATCAACAGTTTGTGTTGGGTTGAGGAACTTGTGCTTGTAGGAATTTCATTTGAATTCTTCTTTTCTCTGTGTCAAATGATGACAGTAGTCTATTTTGAGCAGTGGAGGTCTGCTTCCAGAACTGGGCATATGTGTTGTTTTTTAGGAGTTCATTCCTCTGCTTGATCTGTTTGTATTTGTCAAATATATTTGACCTTGTTGGCTCATGAGAGGATTTGGCTAACAGAGTAGTGTTTGTTTGTTTTTTAGATGAAGATGTGGACACTATGAACTAACTACCTGGAAAGGTTGAGGAATGTGGTCCCTCCATGACTATGGTGGACTGCATTTCTCCTTCTTTGAGAAGGTCTGGTGTGTGACTAGTTTTAGCCCTCTTTCTGTAGACTTGTAAGTCTTCAAATGACACCTATGTGACTGAAGGTGAAACTTATTTCCTTTCTCTCTTTTTTGTTTGAACTTGAGGTGTGATAGTATGTGAAGCAGTGATAGAGGGAGGTTGTTATTCTATTTCCAACAATGTATTTTCTTTCCAATATGTCTGATTCATATACTTTTTCACCTCTGGATTGTGTACATGAGCATAAGGAGTGCTCTTTTGTTTGACCCTAAGCTCTGAGATGACACCAAATGGGTCATAATTTCATGTGAAACGTTGAGTAAAGTTCATATGTTTCAAGAGGTTTTCCACCTCTTCTCCTGCAGCTCTGTTGTTGCATATGAAAGAACCAATTTGGGTTTTGATTCTGAGTTGTTATTTCTTCTTGACTGATACAAAATGTATGTCATCAAAGTTCACCATCTGCCTGATGTATTCCAATGCAAAGATCCTTATAGAGAGATATTTTGGCAGTCTGTATGGTGGAAGTTCACATCCATATACTCTTATTTCAATGTGGTTCTAGTATAGATACCAATATCATGTTTTGCCCAAATCAAAGAGGTGAAGAATTCTCTGGACTTCTTCATTGATTCTTGGCTTTGTTCTGTTGTTGATCATGTAAACCACTGGGTGATAAAATTGATCAATGAAGTCTTTGAAGCTGAACTCAGTTGAATTTTTCCTCACTAATGAGGTCCATGAAGTCACTCATTGAGGGTTTCCTTCCTGATCCAATTTCTGGAGAGCACATGAGAATCTATCTGACTAAAAAAACAAGAATAGGTACACCAACACTGAGGAATATCTGAACATTCCCTCTATTGAAAATATGAAAAATTGATCATGTATGTTGTTAGCCAAAAACTGATTGAAATCAAATTGGACTGTAGCGTTTTCTTCTGTGGAAAAAATGGACAGAAAACCTAAGATAGGTTCATCTACCCACTCATCTGAAAAGTATTCTAACAGGTAACAGAGGGTAGAAATAATTTGGTTTTCCTTGACAGAGAATATGGAAGATGGATAGGGAGGGTTCTTATTAGGCAACTGAGCATATTCTAGCAGAAAGATTTCAAAAATCTGGGCTCTTTAGGGGAAGGAGAGTTTCTGGTAGAGGTCATTCAGGGCTTCGNGGTTTCACCAGAAGAGGAAAAGATGGCCCTTTGGTCGGGACAATAATGGGCTTGACATTTCAGGGCAAATTTCGGGAAGTGGAAGGTCTTGGGGAACATGTACAAGGGTAAATTGGACTCCCAGAGTCCAATTTCGTCACTCTGATCCAAGAAAATATCCTTTATCTAGAAGTGTAATTCGAAGAAGTCGAATTCACACTTCGGCTCTGTAATTCTGTAGTCTTTATCTGCCAGGGGAATATGATCCAGGTCGATGGGAGGGGGAAGAAATGGATTTTCGGATGTCTCAACAAATTTATATTTAGGAGCCATGACTAACAGAGTTTTGAAGGTGAATAAACAGAGGACTGTAATTACCAGGGTTAACTGTGTTTGTTGATAGTGAACTTTGGTGGCAGTTGGCTCAAAGACTTGATTTGGTGTGGTGTCTAGATCTGCAAATAGTATCGCAGTGGTGAAGAAATGAGGTTAAACAATACACGAAGGTGTCTTTTATGGTGCAGGGTGATGAATGGTCAAATAACAGTCACGGGGAGAGAATTTATTGGCCAACAGGTATGTGGGGTGTGACATGTGATAAGCGATATTGGGGTACGGTGGCGGAGTGAGGTGGGCGGTATTGGGTAGGTGGTTTGGCAGGATTCCAGAGGGGGGGGTAGGCAGTAAGTGGATTTGAGTGGGGGGGTCTGAAATGTTGAGAGGGTGACACATTATGCGGGGCTCGCGTGGGGGAAACCGCGTTTCCAAACCCCCCCATCATTAAAGGCAGAAAGGTCGAGGGAGTCTGAAATGCATTGATGGTCGTTGATCTGGGCGGTGCTCAATGTCATCAATGGAAGTTGTGCGCCTTTTAGTCGCAACATGAAAAATAGTCATATACACAAGAAATTTAGGATAAAATCATGTGATGAGTAGCATTAAGGTCCCCCTTTCTTATTTTTTCACCAAGGTATTATTTTCTAAGCTAAAAACATCAAATTAGCTCAAATAAAGGACATTTTAACAATCCCTTTGCAATTTTTATTGAAATAAACAACACTAACCTAACTCCTAACCTAATCAACTAACACATTAATCCAGCTTAGACTGTTGGATTAATTATTACTCTAACCTAACTAATTTGGCCAAGATTAAATTGTTTGGCCAAATTTATTCACTAACCTATCAACATAAATTAAAAAGGTTTGGTCATGATCATACAGTATAAGTCAAACCAAAATTATTTTTTCATGGGGTTTTATATTTTATCTTTTTTTTTTTTTTAATACCCTCTTTTCATTTTTTTCTATTTTTATCCTTTTTTCTTTCTTTTTCTTTTGTTTTTCTTTTTGTAAATCATTTGCAAAATAAAATATTATTTAAAATAAAATATGACTAGAGGAAGAAATTCTAATCACCAAATGATACCATGAAATATAGGGTTATAGCAGTGGCTCCACTTGGGGATGGTGCTCTCCTTGTGAGGTGCCAAGAACCAGCTACCTATTTCCTTGAATCTTCTTCTCCAATACTTTTTCTGCATTCTAATTTGATTTATTATAAATGTAAATCTGGTGATCCTGATCAAGGGCTTAGGGTCTTCTCTCCAAGCTTCAACCACTGATAAAAATCACCCACACCTGACATAAAAGGTAAAATGGTATTTACAATGAAATGAGTGAGAAAAATCTTCATTCCTGAGAAACATAGTGCTTGAGCATTCTACCATTGATAGGTCCTCCTGGAAGATTTGCTCCATCCATATCCTTGATAAAAAATGCATTGTTTCTTCTGTAGGCATTTATTATGAATGGGCCTTTACATAAATTGTCAAATTTTCCATGTTTTCCCTTTTATTAATTTCTTGAGTCCCATTTTAGTACTTTATCTCCTAACTGGAAGTCATCAGCCTTGGTTCTTCTGTCATATATTTTCTTGATATTATCTTGAATCACCTGAGTTTGGTTGTAGACCTCTTCTCTAGATTGTTCCAATTGTATAGTTTGATTGATTATTCTTTGGATGTCGTTTGGTTCTACTTGTAGTTACAGCAATAACTTCATGACAGGAACACCTAAAGAAGTAGGAAAGACAACATCCATTACATAGACCATCTGATACGAAGACATAAAAATTGACCTCTTTGTAGTAAGTTTGTCTTACCATAGTGCATGTACCAACTTATTGTGCCATGATTTGTTGTTGTCCTGCAACATCTTCTTGATGATGTTGAAAAAACTCGTATTTAAAGACTCTGCTAATCATTTCCCTGAGGGTAATAGGTTGTAGAATGTCCTAAGGTGATCTGATACTTGTTGCAAAACTCTATCATCTTTTTTTATTTGAATGTTGTTGCATTGTCAATGATAATTTTCTTGGGGCATCCAAATCTAGAAAGAATGTTAGTTTCCATAAATGTTATGATCACATCATCAGTGTCTTGCCTGGTGGGTACAACTTCAATCCACTTGGTGAAATTATCATTGGCTGTAAGAATCCACTTGTGCTGGCCTGATGAAGGTGGATGGATTTCTCCAATGAAATACAAGCCCCATTGCTCAAATGGAGCTTCAACTGAAATTGGCTTCAAGGGTAAAGGCAAAAGTTTCCTTTTTCCTTCAAAGATATGACATTTATGATAGGAGGCCACTTTCCTGTCGACATCTGTAAACAAAGTTGGCCAGTAGAAACCAGCTCTAAGAATTTTATTGGCAGTGGTCTTCCAATTCAAATGTCCACCACAGTCTCCTTCATGGAATTCCTGCAAAGCTTTATCAACTTCATCTTTCATCAAACAATTTGTAGAATACCTCTAGCATCTTTCCAATACAGATTGCCATTTAAAATGAAATACTTCATAGCTTTGAGTTTCAAAAACCTAGCTTTATTTTTAGTCAAACCAAGAGAACCTTGTAGATGATGCAAAACAAAAATAAGGTTTGCACACCAAGGAGAGTTTGAGAAAACCTCTTTAAATTGTGGAGTCGTTTGCTCTTCTTGTTCATCAACTGCAGCTACAAAATTAATATCCAAAGCATGGAAGTTTGACTCAGCCATCAGTTTGGATAATCCTTGACCCTTGATAAGCTTGGTTGGTTTGATCTCAATATCATACTCAAGGATCACAAAAATCCATTTACCTCTTCTTCCATATGGATTGTCTTGGGTCAGAATATCTTTCACCATAGCATCAAGAACATAAGCAATAATATGTGAGTGGAGAATATATATACTCTGAAATCTTTAATTGCTTTCACCAAAGCAAAAGCTTTCTTTTCCATTATGTTATAATTCAATGCAACATCTCTCAAGGATTTACTGAAGAAAGCAATAGGTTGTTCATGGCCTTCATTGTTTTTCTGCAAAAGAACTGTTGCAATGGTACGCTTAGAGGAAAAAGAGAATAGGAGGAAATATTTGGTGTAATCAGGACTGATAAGTATAGGGGCTTGTGTCAAGGCCTGTTTCACTTGATCAAAGGAATGTTTTTCTTCTATGGTCCATTTTATTTTTGTATCTTTTTTCAACATATTGGTTATGTTTCTCAGAAGTTCTGCCAAGTTAGGGATAAATTCTTCTTAGAAAGTTTATTTTCCCTATGAAGGACTGCAATTCTTTTATGTTTCTGGGATGAACTATTTTTTGAATGGATTCAATCCTACTAGGATCTATTTTGATCCCATCCTTATATATGATGTGTCCTAATAGTTTTCCTTCCTCTAGACCAAACAGTGTTTTCTTGGGATTTAGTGAGATTATGAATTTCCTTCATTTTTCAAAAACTTTTCTAAGGTGGAGTAAGTGCTCTTCATCTGTTTTTGAAAAAACAATTATGTCATCCAGGTATATGACACTGAATCTTCCAAGTTTATCCACAAAATCAATGTCCATTGCTCTCTGAAATTTGGCCCCATCATTCATTAAACCAAAAGGAATTTTCACATACATGAAGGTGCCCCAAGGTGTAGTAAACGTTGTTTTCTCCTGATCATCGAGGTGGACTAAGACTTGGTTGTAGCTAGAAAATCCATTGAACAAAGAAATTCTACAGGATCCAACTACTTTTTGCAGAATATGATCCATTTTGGGCAAGGGATAGTTGTCTTTAAGTGAGACTTTATTGAGGTTTCTGAAATCAATACACAGTCTGATTTCTCCACTTTTCTTTCTGGTAGGAATTAAATTGTACACCCATTTAGAAAACCTTAATGGGACAATGATTTTAGCATCATACATTTTCTTTATTTCCTTTTCAATTAGAAGCATTAATTTGGGTTAATTCTTCTAAGTTTCTATTTGAAAGAATTATGATCTTCTTTTATGGGAATTTTATGTTGTATAATTCTAGTGTCATAATATTTTAGATCTTCATAGCTCCATGCAAAAACATCTACAAATTCCTTGAACAATTATATATATTTCTATTTTTGAGCAAGAGGTAAATATTTGGACAATTTAATCATTTTTGGTTCCTTATCAGTCCCTATGTTATAGTCCTCAACATCTTTTCTAGTAGGTTCAGTTTTTGTTTTTTTAGCTACATCATCGAAATCAAACAGTTCTTCCAATGGAACTAACCCTCTAGGCAGATGTTATCCTTTAATTGCAAAAAATCTGAATTTTCTTCTTTTTCATTTATTTCTTCTAAATATATTTTATTTACACTTTCATTATCACTATCTACATCAATATTTGCACATTCAAATTCATTTTTGGATGGAAGAAAATCATCAATCTGTTCATCATTACGAAAAACTTGCCAATATATTGTCTGGGACAGCAGGTCTGCATTTCACCTCAACTGTGTACTGGAGATTGGGATGAAATGGTATTTTACAAGTGGTTGTTGAAGTAGCCAATCCATCAACAAGTATGTTTTGGCCTCTGGGAATGACCTGCAAATCATATTCAGTAAAACATTGCAAGAAATCTAAAATAACATTTATATAGGCCCTTAGTCTCGAGTGTTTAGCAGAGTACTCACCTTTGATCTGTTTTATAATAAGTTCAGAATCACCCCTTACTGAAATTATCTTGCCACCAAGATTTTTTGACAATTTTAGGCCTAGCATTAATGCTTCATACTCGGCTATATTGTTGGTACACTGAAAATTTAATTTGAAGGAATGGCTTTCTGAATATCTTGCCTTTGAATTGAACACCCACACTCTAGCTCCAGATCCTTATTTACTGACAACACCATCAAAGTCTAAACTCCAGGGAGGTTTTACTGGTTCGTCAGTTTGTATTGTCATTGTTTTATCTTCTTCAAGGGTTTCTTTGCTTTCCTCCAAGTTGTACACATCATCCTCCAATTGTACGATTTGACTTTCCATGACTCCATCTGTATATAAAATAAAATATTCAAGATCAGAGTGAACAAAGTATAAGGGTTAGTTATGTGGTTTCTCTTGACTATTGACCATGTATTTTATCAGTGTCTCCTTGTATAATCTTCTCTGCTGACCAAATAATGGGATGGTGGCATAGGACATGTCCAGTTGTAGGGTACCCTATAATTTGGCTCTCCGTGATCGAGACAAAAACATGCCATACTTTGGAGGTATATATGCAACAACAATGTGCATTACCATGCTTTTGGCTGGGATTTGTGCCAAGGTAATACACAAGTCTTTGATCATACCTATGCATTTAAATTTTCTTGAATCAAAGGAGTATAAATCCTTGTAAGGCCTGGTGATATCAAGATCTAATTTATCCATCACAGCCTTAGGAATAAGTTTATGAGAAGCACCAGAATCTAGCATGGCATTGTGCAATGTCTTATCATGAATATTTAAGCTGATGTAAAAAGGAGGAACATAACCACCTTCAGCTTTTCCCTCAACTTCAGGCCCAAACAACAACTTTGGTTGATCATCAGCAATGTTCACTCTATCTATACCTACTCTTAGTTCTATGTTCAAGGCCTTGATCACTTGTGATTTGTAAGCATTTTTGTTCATCAATTCTGACAGAAGAATAGGTATTTTGAGTTTAGCCAATTCACATTCCAAACTGAATGTGGCAGAGGTTTTGTTTTGACTAGGAAAATCTGATTTCTTAGCCACATTCTTTTGTGTTGTAGGATTGGGTTGACTGGTGGATGCAACATTAGTTTTAGTTGTCTTTGTTATAGAGTCGGGTGTTCTTTTTGTAGGGACCTTTGAGTTTTTCTTTTCAGGAAGTTTCTTGGCAAGTGTATCTGAGGTTTTCTTAGATTCAAAAGATTTCTTGATTGAATTATCATTAGACTTTTTACTTCTCAAGTTGTATTGCCTATGAACTTCCATTATTGCGTTTTCAAAAGCTTGTTGTTCTGATTCTTCCTCGTCTACTTCAGTCTGTGAAAGGAGGAAATGATTGTGCTCTTCTTGGGTAAGAAAAATGGAATCATTGTCATTTATTCCCATAAGATTTATGTGAATGTCATCAATTCCCTCAATTGTTTCTTCCCCCTCATCAACATAGTTTTCTTGAAAAGGTGACCTAATCTATGGATCAAGGCCTCTCTGTTCTCTATGTTCTCTAGGTTCTCTTTGTCTTATTTGGGGAGGATTTCTCCTGAAATTGGGATTTCGGATTTGAGGGCTAGGTTGATTCTCTCTAGGTGGGTTCCTGTCAGTGATTTCTAATCTTTCCATCATTCTTTCCATAGTTCTGACTAATGAATCTATGTTGGCATCTGCAGTGGAAGTGGATGGTTCTTCCTTGATTGTTAATCTCCTTTATGTTCTTTGTCTAGCTCTCTTGGCCAATATATTTTCCTCAACACTCACAACACATTTTTTCATATCTTCCATAGTTGCAGGGTTTCTTTCTCTCAATTGGTAGGACATGTCAGCATCAAAACCATCAAGGAACTTAATCAAAGCTAAGCCTTGAGGAGGTTTAATGTTAGTAGGAATTTCATTATAGATATTTTTGAAACAAGTGCAATAGTCATGCACACTTTCCCCTTGGTTTCTTCTGATACTTTCATATTCAGATAAAATTTGGAGTGGGTTTTTCTTTATTTCCCATCTATTGAGAAAACATTGGTGAAAGGCAGCAATATCAGCAATGCTAGCAGTTGGTAAGGCTTTGAACCATTTCTTAACATCACCAATTAAACTTTGTGCAAAGAGTCTCATTTGGACATCTACCTCATCTACTTCCTGTAAATCAAATAAGTCATTCATTTTGTCCACGTGTTGTTGTGCATTCAGGCTTCCAGTGCCATCAAACTGAGGAATCCTAGTTTGATAATCTTGGGGAATGTTGTGTAAGGGAGCAGCCAAAACAAGGGGAGCATATTTTGCTGCGATGACTAGTGGAGGAGGTTGGTTAGCAGGGACTCTTTTAGTAGGTTGGATTGTAACCTGTATGACCATTGGAGAAGTGATAGAAGATGTGGAAGAAGTAGGCTTGGGAGATATAGAATGAGTTATTTGAGGATTAACAGAATGTAATATACCAGATATAAAATGTATGCAGAACAGAAATAAAATGCTAGTAATGGCATAATAACAGCAATATAACTAGAACATTCACCACAGTAACACTAAAATGATATAAGAATAACAATAGAAATAGCACTTTGAATATGAAAGCAATGTTCACGGGCCTCTTTGAGGGGGCAACCTCCAGTTGAGAAGAGCTCTGTTACAATAATATCCAAGCTAGGGTTCTCATACCCTCGACTCCTATTTATACTAAAAAGAAGCATCTAGAGGAAGATCCTTCTAGAAGCGGAAGCTTCTATTAGGTCTTATTACATATGCCTTATTCTATTTTATTGAAAGGCCTTATTAATATTGACCTTTATTACATTTGAATATATTGTTCTACCTATGTGCGGGTTAGGACCCTAACATGTCCACCCCCTTAAAAACAACCTTGTCCTCAAGGCTTGAGATGAGGAAATTGTTGCAGAATGGTAGCTGGTTCCCAAGTGGCGTATGTTGGAGTTGTATCTTTCCACTGGACTAGCACTTCCTTGATGGTTCTCTGACGTAGGCGACGCTCACGCTGGTCCAAAATTGCTTCTCGTTGTAGCCAAATGGATCCTTCTCCAGCTAACTCTGGAAGGTTGGTTTGAATTTGGCACTTAGCTCCAATCACCTTCTTTAAGCATGAAACATGAAAAACAGGATGTAGCTTCGAATGGCTGGGCAAAGCTAACTGATAGGTGACTTGTCCCACATGCTTGATCATGGTATAAGGACCATAAAATTTGGGTGCTAGCTTCCGACAATGCTCGGCCTTGAGGGAAGTTTGCTTGTAAGGTTGTAGTTGAAGAAACACCTGATCCCCTTCTGCAAATTGATGTTCAGAGTGACCTTGATCTACTTTTTTCTTCATGTGATTATGTGCCATGACCAAATTCTCTTTGAGGGTATGGAGAATAGCCTCTAGAGCTGTAAGTGTTAGGTCAACTGCCTGGACCTTCGAGGCACCCGGTAAGTATGAGAGAATTGAAGGTGGCTTCTGTCCATATACCGCTTCAAAAGGAGTCATGCGT
>JASDQU010261553.1:0-15605 GCA_032191745.1 Picea mariana
CACCAGAATTCCTAGAGTCGTGAAACACGATACAACTGTGGAGGAGGACGTGGCCAAAGATTTAAGCAATTTGGCATTTCAGGTCTCGGAGGTTGTAGGGACAGGAAACTTGACAACAGGAATTGCGATATCGCGAAATCCAATGTCCTGATTTGGAAAAGGGCGCGATCATATTATTGAGATCATGAGATTTGAGTGATGCTTTGTGTTTGATCACATGGAGGCATACTCATAAGGACTTGTGGATACACCGTCGTGTGTGTGAGGGATTCCCTGTAGGGAAAATCAAAGAGTCAATCAGACTCAGGAGACAGATTTAGAATGATCCTAAGCGGATCTTGGCCCAAGGGTCGGGGGTCTGCACCAAGTGGTATCAGAGCTCAGAACAAGTTCTTTGCTTTCTGTAGCAGAGAGAACAGGGGAACATTTTTCAGCCATGCCGTCGAGAAGAAGAGATAGGCCAATGCTTGATCCAGCAGTGTAAAGAGAAATGCGCGAGTTACATGCCAGGCTTGATGCCATGGAGACGACATAGTTGACGTTGGGGATATTAGCGAAGATGAAAGTGAAAATGAAGCTAGAAACGAAGGAGAAGAAGTTGCAGTCGAAGATGCTGCGGATGAATGCCTATTCAAGGCTGTTGCAAGGATAAGTGCCAGAGAAAAAATGGACATTCCAATGTATGAGGGAAACTTAGATGTTGAAGAGATTCTAGACTGGATTAGAGCTCTAGATAAATACTTCAACTATGAGGATGTCGAGGAAGACAAGAAAGTCAAACATGCCGTTACCAGACTTAAAGGGCATGCAACACTATGGTGGGATGAACTGCAGGCTGACAAAATCAAGAGCTGGGATAGAATGGTTGCAAAGATGAAAGCCAAATTTATGCCCAAGGATTATCAAATCACTCTGTTTCAGAGGATGCAAAATTTGAGATAGAAGCTAATGTCAGTGAAAGAATACACTGAAGAGTTCTACAAGATAAACATCAAAGCAGGTCATTGGGAAAGCGATGATGAAAAAGTTTCCCGGTACATGAATGGTCTGCGATATGACATCCAAGATGAGATGAGCATGATGATCATTCGAAATGTGGAAGATGCTTATCAGATAGATCTGAAAGCCAAAGAGAAGCTGAGCCGAAAGCAAGGTCAAAGAGGCTGAGGTAGAAGTCAAGCCAGAGGCAAAACAATTGCCCAGGACAAAACTCAGAAATCTAAAGAAGAGGGGAAGAAACCTCAAACTCAACATGAGAGAGGAGGAAGCTCACAGAGAGGGAAGTATGCCGATAGAAATACTTTTCCTCAAGCTAGAGGAAGAGGAAGAGGCAGAGGAGGTGAAATGAAATGTTTTGTCTATGGAAAGATCGGACATAAATCCTATGAGTGTGCAGATAGGAAGAAAGATGATGGTGAAACTCACATTGCCAAAGCTCAAGGATGGAATGTGAAGACAGAAGATGCTAAGGGCGGAAGATCCTTAATGATGAGGAAATTTCTCTTGAAGTCGGAGAAGGAGGCAGAGAACCCAGCCCAAAGAAACAATTTGTTTCAGACTGCTTGCAAAACCAAAGACAGGCTATGTAAAGTCATAGTGGACAGCAGTAGCATAGACAATCTCGTATCTACAGAGATGGTAGAAAAGCTGGAGCTGGAAACTGTTGTGCATCCAAGCTCATACAGAGTTTCGTGGCTACAAAAAGGACATCAGTTAAATGTTACTAAACAATGTTTAGTTGAATTTAAAATAGGACGATATAAGGATGAAATATTATGTGATGTCATTCCCATGGATGTTTGTCATCTATTGCTAGGTAGACCATGGCAATATGACAGGAATGTGATTCATAATGGGAGAAAGAACACATACACCCTAGAGAAGAATGGTAGGACGCACATGTTGTTTTCGATTAAGGATAAAGAGGTGAAAACAGAAATGATCAACACTGTACTTCTCATGAGTGGGAAGGAACCTCTTAATGAGGTTAAGAAGAAGGAATATACACAATTTATTGTGGTCAGGAAGCCCAAAATTGTTTTGACTAGTACGAGAATAGATGATCTACCAGAAGAAATCCAGGAATTGCTGGGAGAGTTTGTTGATATAGTAGTGGACGAACTACCTTGTTCGTTGCCACCGATCAGGAGTATAAGCCATCACATTGATCTTATACTTGGAGCCAGTTTACCAAACAAAGCCACATACAGATTGACGCCA
Source organism: Picea mariana (assembly GCA_032191745.1). Lineage (NCBI taxonomy): Eukaryota > Viridiplantae > Streptophyta > Pinopsida > Pinales > Pinaceae > Picea > Picea mariana. Next base: position 2,221 of record JASDQU010261553.1, read on the forward strand.
CAGGAAAACGAAGAAGTTAAGAGACAGGTACAGGATTTAATGGACAAAGGTTGATTAGAGAAAGCTTGAGTCCATGCACTGTTCCAACAGTGCTCAGCCCAAAAAAAGATGGAGGTTGGAGGATGTGTACAAACTCAAGGGAAATCAATAAGATTACCATCAGATATAGATTTCCATTGCCAAGGATGGATGACTTGATGGATTGCTTGAGTGGAGCAAGATTTGTTTCAAAAATTGATTTGAAAAGCGGGTATCATCAGATTTGAATGAGAGAAGGTGATGAATGGAAGACAACATTCAAGACGAATGAGGGGTTGTATGAATGGCTTGTCATGCCATTTGGTTTAACGAATGCACCCAATACTTTCATGAGATTGATGAACGAAGTCCTGAAGGATTTCATAGGGAAATTCGTCATTGTATATCTTGACGATATACTAATTTTCAGTAAAACAGAAGCAAAGCATTTAAAGCATTTAGCTGCAGTGATGAAAAGATTACAGTAAGAGAAATTGCTGATAAATATGAAGAAATCATCATTTATGAGGACAAAACTCATTTATTTGGGTTTTGTTATCTCTGCAAATGAGCTGAAGATGGATCCAGAAAAGGTAAATGCAATTAAGAATTGGCCATCATCGAAGAGTGTGTTTGAAGTACGAAGCTTCCATGGTTTGGCAAGTTTCTACAGGAAATTCATCTGAAACTTCAGTGGAATTAGCGCACCAATGATGGATATGGTGAAGAAAAGACACAAATCTTTTCACTGGACATAAGAAGCAGAGAAGAGCTTCAACCTGCCGAAGAAGAAGATCACGGAACAACCAATTCTGGTTTTGCCGGATTTTAGCAAGACATTCCAGGTCAGGTGTGACGCAAGTGGATTTGCAATTGGAGCGGTCTTGAGCCAAGACGACAAGCTGATCGCATACTTCAGTGAAAAACTGAATGAAGTGAATATCAAGTACTCAACATATGACAAAGAGTTTTGTGCAGTCATACAAGCACTGAAGAAATGGAGACATTATTTGGTTCCTAAAGAGTTTGTTTTGTATAGTGATAATCATTCTTTACAATTCGTGACTCAACAGGAGAAGTTGAACCAAAAACATGTTAAATGGGTTGAATTCATGCAGAATTTTACTTTTGTAACTAAGCATATTTATGGAACTGCTAACAAAGTTGTTGATGCTTTGAGAAGGAAATGTTTGCTTATGCAGGAATTCGGAGTCAAAACTTTGGGTTTTGATAACCTCAAAGAAATATATAGGGATGACCCAGATTTTAAGGAAGCATATGAGGCATCTGAGAATCCAATTCTCAGAGACAGAAGCCAGTGGACCAAATATATGATCCAGGATGGATTATTATTCAAGGGCAATCAGCTATGTATTCCAAAATGCTCCATGAGGGAGAACTTGCTGAAGGAAAAACACAGTGAAGGATTGGCCGGACACTTCGGTCATGATAAGACGTTATCAAAGTTGAATGGCTCATATTTTTGGCCAGCGATGAGGACAGATGTTAATAAATTTGTGGACAAATGCAGGATTTGTCAACACACAAAAGGGAAAAGGCAGAACACAGGGTTATATCAACCATTACCCATACTAGAAAGGTCGTGGGACACAGTGAGCATGGATTCAATATTGGGATTGCCAAGAACACAAAGGGGCTATGATTCGATCTTTGTGGTAGTCGACAGATTTTCAAAGATGTTACATTTCATACCATGCTAGAAAACCAGTGACGCAACTCATATTGCGAACCTGTTTTTCAAGGAAGTCGTCAGACTTCACGACTTTCCAAGGAGTATTGTTTCTGATCAAGATACCAAGTTCGTGGGACATTTCTGGAGGACTTTATGGAAGAAGCTGGGGACAAGTTTGTCATTTATCTCAGCGTATCATCCTCAGACGGATGGACAGACAAAAGTTGTGAACAGAAGCTTGGGGGATTTTTTGAGGAGCCTCATGACTGAACACCACGGTCAATGGGATCACATTCTGCCACAAGAAAAATTCACTTATAATGATTCGCTTAACATAAGCACAGGGCAGAGTCCATTCCAGATTGTATATCGAATGCAGCCAAGGGGAGTTTCAGAATTGAAAGATTCAGAACAAGCTGAATTCAGGAGTGCTAGTGCAGAGGACTTTGCAGAAGCAATGAAGGAGATTCACAACCGAGTCAAAGAGTGATTGCAGAGTTCAAGTCAAGAATACAAGTAGAGAGTAGATCAACACAGGTGAGAACTTCAATTTGAAGTTGGTAATTTGATTCTTGCACATATGAGGAAGGAAAGGTTCCCAAGGGGAACATATAACAAACTAAAGATGAAAAAGATTGGACCATGCAAGGTCATAAGGAAATTTGAGGCAAACGCATATGAGATTGAATTACCTGATGGGATCAGAATTTCACCGATATTCAATGTTGCAGATTTGTACCCTTACAGAGCTAAAGAAGCAGTAGCAGAGGAGGAACATAAAAAAGTTCAATGGAAAAAAACAAATGCCTGTAGCTGAAAAGCCACAGATGAAAGGTATAATTGACAAGAGCGTTAGCAGGAAGACCAGAAGAAAAGAGTGTTTTGAATACTTGGTCAAGTGAAAAGGACATCCAGTTGAAGATGCCAGTTGGGAAGATGAAGCAGAAATTTAGAAACATGGACAGACCATGCAGGAGCTCATGAACAGGAGTTCATGAAAATTTTCAAGCAAGGGAGTATGATGCAGGAGCATCGTAAGTAGCTAGCCAAGCGAGCATGAAGGCAAAAGACACCTGGGAAAAGCACAACACATGTTTTGCACATTTTGAAATATTTTTGGAAGATTAAGAAGCGGATATTAATGTAGTAGCTAGAAGTGTACTTGCATTTATATCTGGCTGTTGTAAATAGATCATGAGTGATTTGCTCTCATCTGTCAATGTAAAAGTCATTTAAGCCCAGTTAATGAAAGTAGGTAGGTTTTAATTAATAGATTAGACAGTTTAGAAGAGTAGGAGGGAAAACGGATATAGACACCCTCGCCTTTGTATCATAGTATTGGTTGTATCATTAGCATAGCACAGAAGAAGAGAGTTGTAGTGGAGAGTTGTAGAGAAGAGCCCATGTACAAGAGCTTTGAATTAATATATGAAGCTTTGATTCAGATTTCATGGTGTTATGATGTTTTATGTTAATATATGTTGAATGGTATGCTTACATTTGTTTTATTCTCTATGTTATTCATTTGTTATGAGGTTATGATGTGTATGTATGATTTCATGTTGAATGTTTGAAGTCTGAGAGAGAGAGAATGAGTTTCAATTGTTTCTCTTCCTGAGTGAGAGAAGTTCCTGCAAGGAGTGTAGTGAAACGTCCGCAAGGTGTGCGTTGACAAGGGTTCTGAGTTTTATCTCAGAAAGATCAGGAGAGATACCGTTGTTCTCATTCCAGCAGAAGTGCAGGTGAAGCATAGAAGCCGTGCAAGGTGTGCGCAGGCTAGTCAAGGCCTTAAACTTATCACTCAAGTTGAAAGGTAAAGAACTGTTGTTGCAGAAGGTGCACAGAGTTGAAGAATCAAATACTTAGAAGTATTTGAAAGATTGCCGCAAGGAGCGCGTGCAGGAGTCCTTTTGAGACTCAAGTTTGCAAGCGAAATCTCAGGAGGGTTAGTGCCTTCGAAGTGATAAAAGGGAGACGGATCAAAGTCGCTTTGCAAAAGCCAAGTTCAGATGAGAAACACTGGTTCATTTCGCAGAAGTTGTCAAGGAGGAAACGAGCGGTCAGGATTATCGGAGGAGAAATCCCAAAGTCACGAGGACCGAAGGATTCAGAGAAGCTGCAAGGTGGATAGGGGAGGACGAACCCATCACTTTGGTATCAGGAATCAACATGGACCATTGATCGTGATCTGTTTTGAGCGTCAGATCATTTCAGGGATCTGGAGTTTGTAAGTCCGAAGTGTAAGCCAAATTCCTTGGTCACTCTAACTCCCAATTCACGAAAATAATTTTTAAGTGAAGAATTTCGGGATTTCAGTAATTCAAGAATCGGAATACCGGAAATTCTGATGACAAGGAGCCAGGGACCTTTGCATTGAAAAACCTCGTAGCTGCAAAATGTGAAATATTGTGAAGTGGCATTTTGACATTTCGGTGTTTCAGGGTTCAAGAATTCAGGGATTGTGGTGACAAGTGTTTTGGGATCGAGAGTTTCGAACTCCCGGTACCCGAAAGCCCGAAATAACGTGGGTCGTCAGATCTAAAGGGAGGCTATTAGCCGTTTATTCCATAGAAGGCGCCATTTCGGAATTTGGGATTTCGAAGTGGTAAGGGAACGGAAATCGAAGTCTTGTTCAAGTCCTGAAAGCTGGGAAGAGTGATAGGTGGCAGGAATCCATGACAGAGACACATGACAACTGAGAAGACAGGTGGCGCATACTCATTGCCAGGTAGTGTCAATTTCCGTTGATCGTTTCAGGTTTTTGGAGGTTGGAGAGTCGAGAAGCCTTGTATCAGAATTTGCAAAATCATGAAGTCTGAAACTCCGAATCGACGAAAAGTTCCGTTGGAAGCCTGTCTTTTGCTGAACGCATCAGGGTTCGGCATTTCGGTATTTTCGAAAACAAGAGGTCAGGTTTCTTTGCACCAGAATTCTCGGAGTCATGAAATGTGATACAACTGTGGAGGAGGACGTGGCTAAATATTTCGGCAATTCGGCATTTCGGGTCCCGGAGGTTGTAGGGATAGGAAACTCGACAACAAGAATCACGAAATCACGAAATCCGAAGTCCCGATTTGGAAAAGGGCGTGATCATATTATTGAGGTTAGGAGATTTGAGTGATGCTTTGTGTTTGATCACACGGGGGCATACTCATAAGGACCTGTGGATACACCGTCGTGTGTGTGAGGGATTCCCTGTAGGGAAAATCAAAGAGTCAATCAGAATCGGGAGGTAGATTTAGAACGATCCTGAGTGGATCTTGGCCCGAGGGTCGGGGTCTACGTCAATGATTCTTCTTGTACTCTAACCACTTGACAAAGAAATCATTGCATGTGTTAGCATACAGGAATCTGTTCTATTCCATAAGGGTTGAAAGGGTTTCATTTATCTCTATTTCTCGTTCTCTATATCATATCATCTTGGCACTTGAACATTGCAGTACTATGAGATCCTTGATTGCTTATTCCATAAACTTCTTTACATGACCTGGTGCCATGCTCGTCGCCTACGCGATCTCCACTTCCCATGATGAGTCATGTTCTGCATGTCATTTGACTATGTCATGCAAATAAACAAAGTCTTCGGGCGAGCCGAACTCTGGAAGGCTAATTTCTTTCGTCTCCCGATTGATATTCTCCCAAATTTTCTTGCACTCGGCCCACCTTTCCTGTATATTTCACTGAGGTTCATGGGCCATAGTTACCCAGTATTCAACTGCCTTCCTGATTTCGGGAGATGTTGCTATACATCATCACTCAAATTCCATGATCCTCCGTGTCTCGACCCTTCTGTACTGCACTGATATAATCGATTCGTTCTACAACCTGGTATGACTTTTCATACCACCTCTCCATGTATTTACAGGTTGTCAGTGCCATGAGAGTGTCTTCTTGAAAAACATCTACGCATGCAGTGAAGAGATGTCTTTTTCTCGTGCATTGTGCATATGCTTCTCATAATTCACTCTTCAAGAAAATTATTGCTTGCATTGAGCCCTGGTAATCTTTCACTAGATGACGCAGATGGTCCAAATCCTTTTTTGCAGTGGCTAGTTCCTTTTCTTATCATTTTTCTTGATCTAGCATGGCATCAATTATATCCATCCCCATGCTGATTAGCTCAGTTGTCTTCACATTTTCTATGCTGACCAACTTTTCTTTTGTAGTGATGAGAAGTGTGTTATCCATCATGAGCCTCCTTTTCTTGGTTTTCCTTCTCATTATAGATTTTCTCTTTCTGTCATAAGAAATCACTTGTATATCAGCAACCTCATCCAAGGGCTCAGGGATTTATTGGTCTCCCCAGGTCAGAGTGTTGCCCAGGCTTCATGTCGTATATATTTGTTCTAGGAATGGCTCGTGTACTTCTTTGACAGGGGAACCTTCTGTATGTTCTAGTGACCTGACCTCCTGTTGGTGTTTTTCGGTTGGTGGAGTGTCGACCTTATATGGGGAAATGGTCTTAGGCTCAACATTAACTTGGTGATCAGTTGTTGTGGTGTCGATCTCTAGCTGTTGAAGTTCCTCTTCTTGTTCACCAGAGCCTAGCTCATCCTTTGAGATGTCTTTCAGAGTCCCCAATAGGTTGAGAAATTTAGTGTCTAGGATACTCTCGGCCTCATGGTCCCCCTGTCGAGGGTTTAGAGTCGAAGAATCGGGGGTTGGAGCAGATGTCCCCCCTGGTTATTTCTCCTCTATGATTGGTACTGGAGTTATAAGCGAGACCTCTGAGCTCTCTTCATTATCATAGATGGTAATCAGATCAAAGAGGATGTTAGGCACACCCATTTCACCTTATGTTCTTGGAATCTCCTATTGGGATGGAATAGTCACCGGTGATCTCGCCTGTGGTGAGGGAACTATGGGGTTTTCTGGATTGATGGTTTCCTCCAGTGGGGTTGATTCTAAGCCAATTAGCTCCTCTCCAATATTGATTGGGTCGGTCAGGGTGATCCTTATAGGTTCTAACAGTTGGGGATCATTTTCTAACCTCTGGATGACTCTTTGGGATTCTTCTAACAACAATATCCCCCTCCTTTGTGCCTCTATGGATTCTACTACTCTGTTCTCTTCCCTAACCCTGAGGACTTCTTGGGTCGTGTGTTCTTTCGTTTTGACTTTCTCATCCATACTCATAGATTTAAACATAGTCATATTTGGGTTAGATTTTCTCTATAGCAGCTCCTCCCAGTCCTTAGAGCATTCTGTAAATATCCCGTCTTCAAACTTATCATGTGCGTATGGCCAGCAGGAAGAAAATTGTGATGCATGTTGAACTACTAGGCCTCTAGGGTCATGTTTGAGAAATCGACCTATTGGGAATCTGTAATCCAGTTGGATAAAACCCTCTTGTTTAGCTTGTGCAATATCTTTCACCATGTAAAACCCTACATGTAAACCTAGGGTATGAACGCTCACTTCTTGTCTTTAACCAGAGTGGAATTATAGCCCTGCAGGATGGTTTGGTAATAGATTTATCCCACAATGAGTCGGTCTGGGACGTGAGCAGGGAGTATATGCGATGCGCCAGTAGCCCCAAACACCCTGATATAAGTACTGGTTTCTTCTAGATACTAGTGGCCTACCTTTGAGATCATTTTCTTGGCTGCTACCGAAAGTCTTGGGAATTCTTTCTTAAAAATAATAAAATAAACCTGAGCTATAAATTCATCACAGATGAGAGCATAGGATTTTTTGTTCCTTTTTTCGCACAAAATGTTGAAGCAGGAATGTACAGGTAGCTTGGGGACATGCCAACTCAGATTCATGTCTACGAAGATGTTCCTTGCGTAGATTACGTCTAGAACGTATGATGCCATGTGAAAAGCTGGCACTTCTCCATCCTTTGGTGTCTGGGCTTGCAATATGTTGGTGCTCAATTGTTTAGAAATTATTGCTCCCCAGTTAAAGCTACTCCCGAAGATGGAAACAGTGTATTCCATGGGCATCCATACCTATGAAAAATTAGCACAATCCCTCTCCTCAAACAATCGGCAGATTAGAGCCATTAAATAGATGTATGGCTCCCTTAGGTTTTTTTGTCCCATACCATCTGTTTCTCTTGTTTGTGAATTTTTTGTCTTCCTTCTACCGGGAGGCCATCAATCTACTAGTGTCATGGAACCCATAGAATTTCACTATGAAATATATGTTTAACCACCCCTTCGGGTCCCTGATCTTGTAGTATTTTAGGACCTACGTCGAAAGAAAAAAACCGATGCATCCACCATTCTCATCATTGACTAGGCAGTTCATTGCGTCTGTATGGTCGATTATCCACCCTAGGGTCTCAATACAACGCAATACTGGGGTTTGAAAGGCTACCATATACAAGCATGACTCTCGGATGTCCGAAAAAATGTGGTCATTGAGTGTCCTTACATCTAGGTAGTTGTGGGGAATAAATTCCAGGTAATATTCGTGGTTAATCCTGTTGAAAAAATCTCCCCACTGAGGGAGCATTATCTTTGACCCAGTGCTCGCCTTTGTGTCTCCAAATGCAGGGAGCTGGGAAAATGCCTTCTTAGTAAACATTCTAATGACCAGCTCTGCTTTAGTAGAAAACTCCAACTGCCTCGCAGCACCAGGAGAAGATCCTTCACCGACCACTACTTCCTTCAACTTTGGTGCCCTTGGTGAGAATCTGGTCGTTGGCTTCCTTGGAGGCATTTTCCAATAGAGAGAGAAGATTTAGACACTATCTTGCAGAGAGGATACTGATATATAAATAAAATGAAACCACTGAAATGATAAAATCAATACATACCTCTTCTTTGCACTAGCTTAACTTGGTTTTGAAATTCTGAGAATTGAGTGCAACTCTTGAGACGCTCTTTTCGCTCCTTTGACTACTCTGAGAATGCAAAAATTTGTGTGTAGAATGTTGGGGTTCGAAACTGTCTTAGTAATTTAAACATAGAGAATACTTACCTTGTCGCATAAGTTCTTCAATTTGGGGCGTAAATGCGATTTTACACAATCTGTCACCAAGATCTGCATTATGCTCGGGATTAAATGTGGTCATAGACTGGCGGCGCAGGAGTGGGCTACGTTGTGGTTCATCGGCAATTTCAAATTCCCATTATTCGGTCGGCGCACGGGGAAACAATGTATGCGGAGAGAAACATTAATTGTCCTATTAAATGACATAATCCGATCTTATTTTGTGTTGAAGACGTCCAATCATTCTACTAATTTAAACGAGCGAATCGGGGTCAATGTTTTTCTTAGACAATGTTCATTGATATCTCTTTGCAAAAGTTTCGATGCCGATCCATCTGGTCGTACAACGTTGAAGGTGGAAAAGTTGACCTGGAAGTGCGACTAGGACACGAGGAAATCTAACGTGACTTGGGATGAAACTAGGCCGTACGAAATGCCTATGTGGCAAATACACGTGGCATTTGAATTTGGCTCCTTCACCTAAGAGTTTATTCAGAATCAGGGATTTTCTTTAGATATGAGCTTTGACAAAAATATCCTATATCGCTGATGCCAAAGTAGTATCAGGGATCGGTGATCGGTGATATGTTTAAACAAGTGTTCCCGGATTACTCCCCTTGAAACTTGTCGATGTCGAACATGCATCGGTGATCGGTGATCGATGATGTGTCAATACAAAAATTTCCACAATTTAAATCTTTGGTATTTCACTGACTCCGAAAAATGCATCAGTAATCGGTTATTGGAGGTTCGTTATGGCCCATGTCAATGTTTTTCCCTTTAATATTTCGCCGACGCTGATGGGATATTGGCGATTTTCTGAAAACTTCTTCACGAACATAGTTAACAATCGACGCACTCCTCCTTCATTTCTTCCTGATTCTGATAGAGATCGTAAATTATCGTTTCTACGTGGTCATTTTACTAATCAGATTTCGTAGATGCGGAAAATAGGTGTGTGGGTTACAATTTTAGCTGTGAATTCTTAGTTAAAATGCCAAGTTATTTTTTAGAGGAAAAAGGTTCAATTCAACAGGTCCAAATAAATACGAATGTGATCAATTATGGGACATGGAAACAAAACTTAATGATCCCTACACAACGGAATCAATTCAGAAAGAAGAAAAAAAAACAAGTGGTACCCAAAAGAGAAAAAATTTAAAAAATATTTTAGGGTGTGTTGAGTGCTCAACACCAGGCTATAATCAACTTGAAGACAAGGAAAATGACTTTTGAATTATGCAAATATAGATTCATTGCACCATTGGATCTCTCATAAGGATAAAGGTTTGTAGAAGTGACTAGTTTGGATCTGGAAGAAATAAACCAGTTGTACATAACCACTGCGCGAGAAGAGTATTATGTCAACCCAACTGCAAATGGGGTACTCATCAGGAGAAGCATTACATCATGTGCTTATAACTCAAACACAGACTTGGATATTTGGCAACATCAATTACAAGAAGTCTTCGCGAGGAGGTGCACAAGAATAGACTATGCAGTAAGATGGGTTGGTACAGAGATAAGAGAACCTCCCAATTTTCATGGGCTAAACGACTGAGAGTAATTCTTAACAAAATATGGGGAGGAAGTGGTGGAAAATTAGAGGTTGTTAACACTATATATTGCACTCAAGGAAACACCTACAAGATGGTGGGGTGTGCACAAAGAAACAATTCAGGACTGGTATCAGTGTAAACAACTATTGCGCATTAGATTTGGCACAGAACAGGGGAGTAATACAACGCATAAGTATGGTGGGAAAGGAACACCTGTTGAACACTTGGAGAAGTGCAGAACACAATGGAGGATGACACCACCATAGGAATGGCCTCATCACTTTATTCATAAATTGGAATGGATCCTAGGGAACTGGTACATAGATGAGGAGATGCGCAGAGGCACTTTAGAATGGATAGGATTACAACATAATTTTGTAGTAACCTTCTCATTCGATCATGAGAACCCCAACATTGACTCAGTGATGAAGTTGATAAGGGGAGTGATACCTTTTAATGAACTAGAGGTTTAAATGATAACAAAATATCACCAACATAACATATAGACAGTCAAAGAGTTACTCTCATGTTACCATGTCGAAGAGGAAGCACCAGATGAAGATGATCCACACAACATTCAGATCATAGAGTTTGAAGGAGAAAGAGAGGTGGAAGGTCCATCTATGGAATCAGAAGTATTTGTTGCACCAATCAAAGTTAAAAAAATCAACGTTGGGGATACTGACAATCCTAAAATGGCAAGTATTGGAGACTATTGGGATGAGAAAACATTAGAAAGAATAACAGATTTACTACGCGAATAAAATGCCCTATTTCCAACAACCTTTACATAGATGAAAGGCATAGCAGGGGAGCTAGGTGAGATAAAGATACCCCTCAAACCTAAGGCTAGACCTGTCAGACAAAGACCATATAGACTGAATCCAATGTATAAGCAGAAAGTGAAAGCATAAATTGACCGAATGTTGGAAGCTGGCATTATAAAACCAGTAGAGGAATATGAATGGATCAGACCCATGGTAGTCTAGGAAAAGAAGCAAGGGGGCATAAGGATTTGTGTATATTTGAGGAAACTCGATGATGATTTCTTACATGACCCTTTGCCTACCCCTTTTATAGATGAGGTCTTGGAGAATGTGGGAAGCTAAGAAGCATATTCACTCATAGATGGATTCTCAGGATACCATCAGATCAAAATAGCTCCAGAGGACAGGTATAATAATACTTTTACTACAGAATGGGGATCCTACCAATATACAATCATGCCCTTTGGATTGAAGAATGCTCCAACTATCTTTTCAAGGGTAGTCATAGCTACTTTTAAGGAATCCGTACATCAATATATAGAAGTATATCTAGATGATTGGACTGTGTATAGTCTTTTGAAAGACCATGTGTAAGTGTTAAGACTAATGTTGGAAAGATGAAGGCAATTTTAGATATCATTAAACATCAAGAAATTCATTTTTGGTACACCTTTTGGGATATTCTTGGGACATGTAGTGTGTAAACATGGTTTACTAGTTGACCCTGCTAAGATTGTAGACATTGTGAATTTACCACCACCAAATTCAGTGCGCCAGTTAAGAGCAACACTAGGACATACAGGCTACTATAGGAAGTTTATAAATGGGTATGCGCAAATTACTACACCAATGGAAAAACTGTTAAAGAAGGACACCATATTTCAGTGGAATGAGGACTGTCAACAAGGATTGGACACTCTAAAGGAAAAGATGGTGATAACACCTATATTAGTATTTCTAGATTGGGAAAAGACATTTCATGTGCACGTATATGCATCAATGATAGCACTTGGAGCAATTCTGGCACAGCCAGGAGTATGGGACTTACACCATCCTATAGCCTTTGCAAGCAGGAAGTTGTTAGAATCAAAGAAAAACTACAACACCATAGAAAGACAAGGCCTATCCATGTTATATGCACTTCATAAATTCAGGCATTATTTACTGGGTAAACACTTTAAAATGTTCACAGATCATTTTTCCCTCAGATATCTAGTCAACGAGCCAGTGTTGGGGGGGACTATATGTATATGGTTGTTATTATTCCAGGAATTCAATTTCGAAGTAATAGTCCAACCAGGGAAGTTGAATGCAGGACCTGATCACCTGTCAAGGGTAACCAATGGGGAAGAACCTACTAACTTGGAAGCCAACTTCCCTGATAAACAATTATTTTCAGTACAGGTAGTTGATGAATACTTTGTTGATATTATTGAATACTTAAGTATTGGAGTTGTGCCACAGGACTTTAGCACTGTGCAAAATAAAAACCTGGTAGTTAGAGCTGCATACTATCAACTCATTGCAGGTCATTTATAAAAGATGGGCACATATAGCATTTTGAGAAGGTGCGTATTGGAGCATGAACGATCCCGAGTTTTAGTAGAATCTCATGAAGGTATAGTTGGAGGACATTATGCAGACAAAGATACCGCACATAAGGTATTATGCCCAGGATTATGGTGGCCAACAGTTCATAAAGATGCCAAGGAATATTTCCAGAACTTTGATGTATATTAGAGGGTTGGAAAACCCAACAAAAGGGATGAGATGCCCCTAAGACCATAAGTAACTATGCAGGTATTTGAAAAATGGGCAATATATTTTGTTGGACCTATTAATCCACCATCAAGAAGTTCATGAGCTAGATATATCACCATTTCGACTGAATACTTAACAAGATGGGCAGAAGCAACACTAGTCAAATAGTGTATCACAGCGACAGTAGCACACTTCTTATTTGAGCACATGATCACCAGATTCAGATGTCATGGGATTTTGATGATTGGCCAAGGCACTCATTTTATTAATAATACCATCAGGGCTATGACGAAGGATTTTAAAGTCTATCACGATAAGAGTACACCATATCATCCTCAGGAAAATGGGACAGTAGAAGCTTTCAATAAGGTTTTAGAAAATGCATTGACCAAGATCTTCAATGTTAATGGAGATGATTGGGACTTAAAAATAATAGTAGTACTATGGGCATACAAGACCACATGCAAGAAGATAGGACAGACACCATTCAAACTGGTGTATGGACAGGTGTAACACACCTGACCCCTAAATACTCTTTTAAGGGGTGGAGCATCATAATTTCATTTTCCTTAACTATCTCAAATCCTAATTTTGGGGTCTCCATTGGATTTTGCTCACCACGAGATTTCTAACGGTCGCCATCTT
>JASDQU010261555.1:0-15605 GCA_032191745.1 Picea mariana
TAGGTTAGAGAGCAGTTTGCTTATCATAGATTAAAGGTTATTTGTTAGTCTTTCTTGCTTTCAATTAAATAGATTTCCTTTTATGAATTAGAAATAGTTTTGAAGTTTGAATATAGTCCACTTGCCTCTTAGGCTAGATAGTTGTTCAATGAGAAGTTTTTACTTGTAGTAGAAGTTATCTTAGAGTAGTTAGTTGTTTACTTGCTTTAATAGGTTAGCTAGTTTTTTTGCTTACTTGTTTACTTGCCTTAATAGGTTAGTTAGTTGCTTTACTTTAATAGGTTAGTTAGTTGTTTTACTTACTTTCTTATTTGCTTTAATAGAATAGTTGTTGGCTTGTTTATTTACTTTCTCTCATAGGGTAGTTTCTCATTAGATGTAGGTTGGCAAGTTCAATTAGATTGCTCTTGTTATTTGCTTATTGTTATAGTTGTTTTTGCTTACTGTTATGAACTAGTTTGCTTCAAGTAGGGCTTTTAGTTTCTTTCTTAGAACTATCCATCGATCATTGGCCCACAAGTACTTAGGTTACATAGTTTCAAGTTGCTTAGTAGGGTTTTCTCATTAGATTGCTTTGCTTGAATAGATTAGCCTTTAGATAACCACTTCCTCAGTTAGACTATACTACTACCAGCCCTTCTACCTTTGGCATATATTTTGCTACAACTCTAAGTTTACTTACCCCGAGTTGAAAATTTAATTGAAGGTTTTTAGTGTGTTTTTAGTGCATATATAACATCCATCAAATACTATATGGGGTACGTGGTATATGTGCCCCATATATTATCCCTTGGATGATATATTTAGCCATGGAATAATACCCCATACATTATATTAGCTATGGGATACTATATGGGGTATGTGGTATATGTGCCCCATATATTAGCCCTTGGATGATATAATATATGGGGTGGGGTGCATCCCATATATTATATTATACAAAGGATAAGGTGCACCCCACCCCATATATTATATTATTCAGGGGATAATATATGGGGTATGTATACCACGTACCCCATATATTAGCTAATATGATATATGGAGTGCACCCCGCCCCATCTATTTTAATATTCCTTGTCTAATATATGGGGTATGTATTCCACATGCCCCATATATTAGCCAACGACTAATATAATATTTAATATAATATATGGGGTGCACCCTAACCCATATATTATATTATCCCTTGGATAATTTATGGAGCAGGTGGGATAATATGATATATGGGGTCCATCCAACCCCATATATTATATTATCCCTTGGCTAATTGATGGGGCACGTGGAATATGCACCCCATATATTAGCCAAGGGATAGTATAATATGGGGGGTGGGATGCACCCCGTATATTATACTACCCCTTAGCTAATATATGGGACATGTGGTATACATACCCCATATATTATCCAAGGGATAATATATGGGGTATATATACCTCATATATCAACCTAAGGCTAATATAATATATGGGGTGCACTCATATATTATATCTAGTAATATAATATATTATACTATATCTCTTATATTATATTAATATAATATATTATATTATATCTCGCATATTATATTAATATATTATATTATATTATATCTTGTATATTATATTAGCTAGAGGTATGTATACCATGTGTCTTATATATTTGTATATGGAGTATTCATATTATGTGAAATATGTGGGTTGGATTCTTACATTAATGTGTGAGAGAGAATTATTTTATGTAATTTAAAAAATAAATTGTGAATAATATGTATAACTTAATTATTATGTTTATGAATTTTGAATTAGTGTTTTATTTTTAAATATTCAAAAGGAATTTACTTTATTGATACATCTATACTATATTCAAAAGTAATTTGTTTTATTAGTACATGTACATTATATTCAGAAGTAATTTATAAGTATTTTTCTCAGCATGAGTAATTTACTTGCAACATTATCAAGGTTAACTATGGGTTGTCATGAACCACTTAGAATGTGACAAATAAGCATTTTTTAACTCAACCAATGCCAATTTTTAACTCAACTAATGCCAACTCATCCTATGGGAATGGTGTCATCCTCTAAAATGTGATTGGTTCTTGTAAAGTTGATTTTGAAAATACATTTTTTTGTTTTGAGGCCCATTTTTTACCTCAAAAATTATATGTCACTCATTTGGGGAGGCTTGTGGACTTGTAGCCAATATGAAGAATTTTTTTTGATAATGATTTCTAAAGTTCATTCTTAATAAATCCACATAATGCTAAGAGTTTTTTATGGATTTGTATCTTTCTGTTGAATGTGGTGACACCTCTTTCTTGAGATGCATTAATGCAATTTGTAGAGCAAATGAAGTTATTTTTTGGTTGTTCTTTAAAACAATTGTTTTTCACTCAATTATCACTTTTTTTTCCTAATTTCCAACCATTAATAGTTAAATCAACCTACAACTAAGAAAACCCATGCTTGTATATGCAAGCCAATAACTACTTATGGATCAACATCTTCACCTACAAACAACTACACTTGTATGTATGCAATCCTTTCCACATGAAATTATGGTGCAAAATGTGGGCTATAAAACTATCATGTGGTTGGCCTTGTAGTGTGTTAATTTTGTAGAGAATTTGGAATATGCCTTGTGATTGTTGTTATAAAAAGATATATCCTAAACAATATGAGGAAAAGATGTTTCCTAATGTGAATTAGGCACTCTAACTTTAAAAGGGATCATTTTAGTGTTCAAATATTTGGAGATCCAATTAATTACACTTTGCTTCCATCCCCGACTATTCCAAGAACAACATGCAACATGCAATGAAGATTTTTTTATTTCCTAGAGTGATTGTTTTTGGAGAGGCTTGGAACCCTAATAGAGGCCCTTATATTTACTTTGATTTGGCAAGATCAAAAAAATACTCACTAAGCACAATTTACCTATAGAAACAAGTTTTTGACTAGTTTAGAGCACTAACTCTAGTTTAATTATGAGGTTGGTCAATATCAGAGTAACATCACCACCACATAATTATGGTTCACAACACTTATAGAAACACATATCAAAGAATATTTTGTTGTCCTAGGTTTTTTTCTATCATTGAGTGGGATCTCAACAAAGTTTTAGTTTTCTTGTTGAGGGGAGTTTGGGAAAGGGTCGACAGAATCTTCCTTGAACATAGTATTTGTGTCGATGGAGATCCTAGGGAAGGGTTGGCTGGCCCTTCCTCAAGAATAATATTCTTTTAAATGGGAGCTTGAGTAAATTTCAGATGACACTTCCTCTTTATTACTTTTCCTATCGAGGGGAGCTCAGGGAATGGGGGGAAGGGACAGTGGACGCTTCCTTGAGTATGGTATTCTTATCAATGGGATACCAAGGAAAGGTCGACGATCAGTTTCTCTAGAATAGTATTCTTATCAAGAGGGATCTCCTTAAAGGTTCAATCAACTTTTCCTTGAGCAGAAGACTCTCATCAAGTATGATCCCATGGAAGGGTCAACCGACCCTTCTTCAAGCATAGTATTCTTGTCACTAGGATCTCAAGGAAGGTTCAATTAACCCTTCCTAGAGCATAGTATTATTGTCAATGGTGAGATCGAGGAAGGGTTGACTAAACCTTCCTTAAGCATAATATTTTTTTCAAGGGGAGCCTAGAAAAGGGTACTCTTACCCTTCCTCAAGCATAGTATTTGCATCAGCGGGGATCTTACTCAAGATTCAATCAACCATTCTTCGAGCATAGTACTATTATCAAGAGGGAGCTTATGAAATGGTCAGTTGAGCCTTCCTTTAAATAAAATTTCCCATCGAGTTGAGCCTAAGGAAGAGTTAGTCAACCCTTCCTTGACCATAGTATTCATTTCTGCAAGGATCCTAGGGAAGGGTTGATCAACCCTTCCTTGAGCAAGGTATTCTTGTTGACGAGGATCCCTAGAAAGGGTTGACCAACCTGTCGTCTAGATTATATTTCCCATTGAGAGGATCTCAGTGAATGGTTCTTTGAACCTTCTTTGAGCATAGTATTTACATCAATAGGGATCTTGCAGAAGGTTTATTTGACCCTTCCTTAAGAATATTATTATTGTCAAGGGGAAGCCTAGGGAAGATTAAATTGATAATTCCTTAAGATTATATTTATCGTCAAGAAGACCAGGGTGAAGGGTCACTTGACCCTTCCTCTAGCTTAGTATTCTCATCAAGTGGGAGCACCAAGAAGGACTAATAGATCCTCCCTCTGGATTAGTTTTTCCATCCAAGGGAACCAAATGAAGGGTCAACTGACAATTCAAAAAGTACAATATTCATGTTGAGGGGAATCCTAGTGAAGGGTCAACTGACAATTCCATGAGTATAGTATTAGAATTTATGGGTAAATCAGGGAATGGTTGGAAAACCCTTCTTTAAGATTAGTACTCTTGTCAAGGGGGATCCCAAGAAAGGATCAAACAACCCTCCCTCTATATTAAATTTTTCATCAAGGATAACCCAATGAAGGGTCAATAGACCCTCCTCCAACTTAGTATTCGGTTCAAGGATTAGCCTTGGGAATGTTTGACCAACCCTTCCTCTAGAATTTTTTTTCCATTGAGGGTACCTTGGTGAAGGATTGGCGGACCCATCCTCCAACGTAGTATTTTCATCGAAGGTGATCCCAGGAAGGTTCGATCGACCCTTCTACAAGCATAGTATTCTCATTAAAGGGGAGTCCATTAAAGGGTTAGTTCACCTTTCCTCGACCATAGTATTATCATTGATGGGGAGTCAAGGAAGTGTTGATTGACCCTTCCTCTAGATTATTATTCTCATCAAGGGTGATCCCAGAGAAAGGTTGATTGACCCTTTCTCTATATTAGTGTTCGTGTTGATGGTAAGGATAGGGAAGGATCAACCAACCCTTCCTCAAGTATAGTATTTTCATTAAGGGGCATACTCTACAAGGTTTGACTAACCCTTTATAGAGTATAATATTCACATTAAGGGGGAGCCCAAGGAATTATATTGACCAACCCTTCCCCCAACTTAGTATTATCATGAATGATAAGCCCTAGGAAGGTTCTTCCAAGCCTTCCTCTACCTTAATATTTTCATATGGGATGATCCCGAGGAAAGTTTATTGACATACTTTTCAATCACTTCCTAATTAAATTAGTAAGAAACTGAAGAGTTGTACATTTGACTATCAATTTGAGGTCCTATTGAACATAGAAATTGGCATGCATTGTATATGCAAGTATAATGTTGTAATTTAAAATGGGTTTTAGTACATCTAAATGAATTTCACAAGGAAAAATATAAAGATGCGTTATCAAGTCACCAAATTAAACCACAACACTAATCAAATCCACACTTGTAGGAAGGGAAGCACACTTTTGTATAAAAGTAAATGTCACACTTGTAGGAAAGTAAATGTCACACTTTGCAAGAAACGTAAATGTCACACTTGTAGGAAAGTAAATGTCACACTTGCGGAAAAGTAAATATTTATCTTGTAGGAAAGTAAATCACACTTGCGGAAAAGTAAATATCACTCTTGCAGAAAATTAAATCATGCAGGAATCAAAGTTGACTTCTTCAAGTATTAAAATTATCTTGATTATTGTGATGGAGATGTTATGTCTCATGTATTGAGATGAAAGAAACCTCAAGTTGTAGAAATCAAACCACACTATTCTATAAATGAAGGAAAATAAATGAACCTAAATTCCAATCAAAACAATGGTTAACCAAGTGTTGCAATGTAAGCACAGAGTTGCAGCAACAGGAGTTGCAACAACAAAAGTTGCAGCAACAAGAGTTACAAAAAAGTGTTAAATAGAGGAATTGTTGGAAATAAATGAAAATAAATCAAAGATGCTACAATTCTACATTAGTTAATTAGAAGATGGGGTTCTACATTGACAGCATGGAGTGGTGACAATAGGAGTTGCATCAATGGGATAATACCATAGTTACAGCAAAGTGTTAAATAGAGGAATTGTTGGAAATAAATGAAAATATATAAAATATGCTACAGCTACTCATTCATTAATCAGAAAACAATACCCTGCAATGTTAGCATAGAGTTAGAGAAATCATGAGTTGCAACAATCAAAGCACCAGAGTTGCAGAAAGATGTTAATAGAGGAATTGCTGGAAATAAATGAAAATATAGAAAAGATGGTACAACTACTTCTATAATATTCAAAATATACAAATGGTATTGAGCTAAGGAGGGGGGCCTACCTCCTTAGACAAGGTATTTTTTTATGAACGTAGTAGGGTGCTTAAATTATCAACACACCATTACTTGGACAAGAATGAAACAAACCTGATATTAAAGGAAAATGCATGGATCAATACAATTATGTTTACTAGCATTATTATGTATTTTCTCCCCCTCTTCTAGATCTAAGAGAGAAGGGGTATTTATACAATATTTTTTTCCTAAATTAATCAAGTAAATCGATGGAAAACCATGAGAATCAGGTTGTCTCATATCGTTACATTGTTTTCTCCAAAAGATGGAAAAAACCAGGCACATGTCAACTAAATCATCCATATGATAAGTGGTGCTTGAGTCGTCCATTCCCTTCTGGTGAAAAATTTCCCTTGTCATTTTCCTACGTGGTTATGTGACTGAATGGTCAATCCCTATATGACAGTTGTGCGACTGACCAGTAAGTTTTTACGGCAGGCCTGTAGTTACAACACTTTACTCGGAGTTGCAGCAATGGTCTTGTGGTGAGATTTGTAGCAATAGTGAGTTGGAGCAATGGTCTTATACTGAGAGTTCTAGCAACGGTGAGGAACAATTCGAAACACTAAGATTTTTAGTGATGAAAAGAGTTGCAACAATGACAAGAGTCACAGCAATGGTGTTAGCAACCCAGAGTTGTAGTAACTGCACTTGATCATGGATTTACAACAACTAATACTCAGGAACTACAACTCTTATGTTGGAAAGGTACCTATGAATCCTTGTTCATGTATACCACTGTTAGCACAAAAGGTGATAATCTCTTGAAAATGCATAAGAATAAGTATCGAAATGGCATGTTGAGATAATAATTATACCTTGACCAAAAATGCATCATTTTGGATGAAAAGGGTATTAATATGGAATGGAAATGGGAAAAGGGGTGTACAAAAATCATTGTATGGGTGCGACAAAGATCTCAATTTGAGCACCCATCATCTGCCCCTAGCCAAAATTGTTGCATGTCCCCATGCAACCAAACATTTATTTTGAGTCTGAGAGGGTGAGACTCCCTTGGAGTTTGTTGATGTCATTATTGGTTTGCCCTACCTTAGGAGTAGCAACTTCTTTCTCATGTTGGTAGCCTTCTATAATTGTAGCAAGGCCTTCACCTAAAGCTCCCCCTATTGTTTCTTATGTGACAAAAAGGTTCTTTACTTCTTGGTAGTCTTGGAGGATTAAAACAAGGTCTTCTCTTAAACTTCCCCCAATTGGTTCTTGTGTAACAAAAGGGTCCTTTGCTTGTGCTTCCATTGTCTCATTATCATGTGCCTCCCCTGTTGGTTCTAGTGTACCAACAGGGTGAATTTCCTCTACTATTTCTTATGTGACAGTGGGGAAAGTTTCCTCTATTGGTTCAAGAGAGTGACTGGCCTCTGTGATAGCAGGGTAACTGGCCTCTATGACAGTAGGTTGACTATCCTTTGTTGGTTCAATAGGGTGACTTTCCTCTACTTCTTTTTCAGCAATGGATCCTGCTTCATCGACAAGGTAGTATAACCTATCAAAATTCTTCTCCTTTATTAGTTCATCTACTAACAAATTAAGAGAGGTTTGAAGCTTCTTGTTCTTCTTCTCAATAATACAATGCTTCCTTAAAAGTGATAAATACAAAGGAACAAGCAAAGGTGTACTTATTGTTTTAAATTTCCTTATTTTGGCCAAATATGGGGAAGCTATGGCTTCATTTTCTTCTGGAGTCGCAACTTCTTCATCATCTATATAGACCTCCAGAATTGCAGCAAGGTGCTCTCATAGGGTTTTCCTTGTTGTTTATTTTGTAACAACAAGGTTTTCTTCCCTTATCTCTTCATCAAGTGCAAGCCCGACAGAGTTTTGACCACCCCCCTTTATTTATTTTGTTGCAATTATTTCTTCATCCTATTCCTCCCTACTAGTTCTTGTGTAACAGTAAGGGTTTTCCTTTTCCTATTTGCAGCACTATACCTTTCCCAATTCTTCTTATGGGTCATCACATATGCTATCCTCTACCTTGTCCTTTTTAGTCTTTTGGTTGAGGGTTATCTCCCTATTACCTCTATGTCACTCTCATGGCTTCCTTCATCTGGTTGAGGAGTTCCAGCAAAACCCTCGGGGTTTTATTCTTCAATGAGTGCAGTTCTGGGAGTTGCATCATTCTAGACCTCTAGAAATGCAGTAGCTATTTCCTCTAGAGATGCAGTAGCTATGGCCTCTAGAGCTACAACAAACATGACCTCTAGAGTTGCATCAACCTCATCCTATGGAGTTGTAGCACCATTGTCTCGTGGTGGAGTTGTAGCAACTTTGGCTCTTCTAGGTGGGGTTATAGTGGTAGTTGGTGCTCTCGCCACCTTTCTCCATGTCTTGTCCTCCCTATGTAGTGTGTGCTCAACCAGAATTTTTATGATCCCATGGTGTGACATATGTTCCCTAGGGAAGACATATTTCTATGCATGTGCGACCATGGTCTGCAGTGTCCTACAAAGAAAAACAACATATTTACCATCCTACCATGTTCCAGGTGGTCTAGTAGGTGAATGTGTTGTAGGTATACAACCCCATAGTGGCCCTCACAGGTTATGTATCATTGCATTACTATGGAAACTTCCTTCCATGGACTCAGTAATGATGTTCTATCGAATCCAAACCATTTATTGATTGGGGCTTCTCCTAGCTTGAGGAACTGTTGTAAGATTTCAGGCTTCAGCCTCTATTGACAATACCATCATTCCCCCATTCGAGGAATGCCAGTCACCTCGGATATCACCTCCTTTTTCACTATTGACGCTAGAATCCGTTAGGACCGAAACGAAAACCTCATGAGGACATTGGTCCCCCTTTGTTTTTAGAGAGGTGGTTCTCCTCTTTAGCTAAAATATGTATCTTTGAATATCTTGGATTAGGGAGAGTTCTAGGTAGTAAACCCCAAATCTTTATTGCGTGGATTTATATGAAAATTTTTATTCAATAACCCAATATGATCTTTACGTGCAGCAAAAGTCTTTTTACAATAAGAAAAGATTGAAGGGGGCCTTCAACATCAAAATTAAATTTTAATCAGCATCACACACAATATTCTTAATAGTATATAAACACATCCATATCTTCTTCATGAGAAATAGGAAAGAATGATTTGATCCTCTCAAATCATTTTAATAGAGTACTGCAATTAGCAATAAAAGAGAAATTGATAGGTCAACCTTAAATATCTCATAATTAAAACTCAAAGTTACAAGATACAATCAAGATCAACCCTGAATAAATTCTTTGTGGAGTTTATTCATGATAAATGTTCTTCATTACCAAAAATTTGACAGCCATGTATGTGGCAGAAAATACTCCATGATCATACAAGAAAATTTTGTAGAAGAATACAAGAAAAGCACTCAACAACTTAGCCTTGTGCCCAACTCTGAGATTCAAGCATAAAGCTATGAGAAGTGGTGTAGAAGAATACAAAGAATGGAGAAGATGGAGATTTCTTTCTTTTGATCAGAATGTTGATTGTGTATCCATGTTTGTAGCTTCTTCTTCCTCTGATCTTCTTCCCTACCCCTCTCACAATACTGATTATTGGAACCTTTGATGAAGCCTCTCTTCTCTTTTTAAGAAGAGATTTTCTAACCACTTAAGTATTTAGGTTTTTCTTCCTCTTATCTTCTTCTCTACCCCTCTCACAAAACTGATTATTGGAACCTTTGATGAAGCCTCTCTTCTCTTTTTAAGAAGACATTTTCTAACTACTTGAGTAGTTAGGGTTTTCTTCCTCTCTTGAAATTCCCGTACAAGTTTCTTCTTGAAAGATTACATTTAATTAGTGCCTCATTAATTCCTCATTAACGAAATTATATCATCAATATATACATATTGAAAATGGGTCCCTCTCCTTTTTTAATAAAATTTTTAATTAAACTTTTATTTTTTTTAAATTAATTAATTTCCCTTTAAACGAGGATGATTTTGTTTTAATTTTATAGTAATGATAATAAACGTTTTAGCCATGGAAATCGTTTCATATATAATATTTATCATCTTATCTTTCCAACAATATAAAATTTGTGCCATTCTGACACCTGGAGCTTAAGTTATGGCCTCTGCAAGATCAATGCTCAGCCATCGTCGATCAAAATTGATGGGCAAATGCGGGCCCTTGGATGAATTGCGTGCTTCCCTTCATAAAATTCAAATTTTTGGTTTAAAAGTATATCCCACATGCATTGGGATATTAGATTCTTCATGATATATAATACTAATTGTTTGATACAATTAGCAGCAAACATGAGAAGAGAATAAATTATGGAGCTTGGAGGATTTGGTCCTTGGAAAATTGTCGAATAAAATAACAATTTTTTGGAATCCCTTCATCGTCCAACCCACACCATGTCATCAATGAGTCATGCCCACGTGTCACCATAGGGTTTTATTCCATGTGTCATGATTCTCATCTTACCATGTATCATCATTTGATTGGCCGCCATGTCACTTCCATATGTAACCACTTAACATTTTCCATGTGTCACCACGTGGTTGGTTTCCACATGTCATGACCTCATTCATTGTCATGTGTCATATTTTCATTCATTGGTTTTCATGCATTGGAATAGCTTTGAGGGAATGGAGGTGAGTGAAGTTAACCATGAAGTTAAGTATGGGAGATGGGATATGAGGGGATGAGGGAGAGGTGGGTTGGAGGGTTTACGGGTTCGTGGGGGTGAGGGAAGGGAGGTGAGTGAAGTTAACCATGAAATTTTCATGAACCCACCAACCCATGAACCCATGCTTGGATGAGTGATCCAAAGAAACTAAGTATAGAAGGATGGTCGGTCAGACTCATCAGCATCAAAAGAATGGGACATTTGGGAACCTAGGATCCTCAATGAGAATAAAATTTAAGTGATGATCGAAGTGTAGAATGTGGAAGTTGAAGTACAATGTGAAGGATGCGGAAAAGGGAAGGTGAGGGCTCAAACCCACGAACCCATGAAACTGAAAAATGGATAAGTGTTAAAACAAACTCATGTAATAATAAAGTGGGTGGAAATGAAGGCCCTCCAACCTGTGAACCCATGAATTCATAAAACATTCTAAGTGTTAAAGTTTTGAATGATAAGTGAGGTAAGGGGAGAAATGTAGGCATCAGAGGTAGAGAATGTAATATGTAGATAGCGGGTTGGAAATTGAGGGAGTGTGAGGATATTAAGGAATGTATGAGTCTGCCAACCTGCAAACCCGGTGAGGAGATGAAGGAAGAGTCCCAAAACATCTAAGTGTAGAGACTAGTGGAGCATATGGAGAAGAGTGGTGAAAAGAGAAAAATGGTTAAGTGTGGAGATGGAAGGTGAGGAGAATAAGTGATGAGAGTACTTCATAATTCGAAATTAGAGAGGAGAACATGATACTTAGAAAAATTCTTCATAAGCTCTCCTTCAGACCTTTATACCAAATCTTGAATAACTTAGACATACAAAAACAAATTTCTAATCCAAAAAGTGCATGACGAAGCTAAGACTGAGGGTTGCAGAATGAACTTATAAAAATTCAAAAATGTCTTATTTTGATATCAATGCTTTTATGAATCCAAGAACTGGGAAATATATATGACCAAATTTTGGTCAACAATTGGCTCCAACTCTGGGACAGTGATCCCTTGTGGGTTTCTTAGAACACCAAAATCTCAAGACCATTTACCTTCTCCATTGGGCTATGGAGTCATGTTCAAAATACAATATTGCAATTCTTCTTCTTTCATGGAGTTATCTTCAAATTTCTACATCCACTTAGCAATTTCTTTATTGTGAAAAACTTTGACTGAAGAAATAAACTATGTACATACATGATCTACCTACCCTAACTTACTTGAAAGAAAGAGGAACCTTTGGTATAGGCAGATTTCCAATGGAGCCATTCAAGCATTGATTTTATTTGTGGAATGAACTCCAAAATTTTGATATATGTTGGGACTTGTACCAATGAGTCAGTCACTCTCCATATGTATTGGAGAAAAATTATACCAAGTATGGTGAATATTTGATTGTGTTGTTTGGCCAACAATCCTCTGGAACCATAATTCAATGAAATCAATTCTTGGTTACTCAATAATACTATTGTCTTTGATTGGCTGAGGAGTTTTCAACATAAGAATGCATTCATCATTTTCCTTATTTCCAACCACTTCCAAGGTTCTTGATTCATCAAAAATCTCTTGAAAAGACTCTTCTTTCTTGTAAAGGTGATCTTGCTCATCATTCTTTTCAAGACTCATTTATTCCATCAATTATTCTTGTTGCAAGTTCTCTTGTGATGTTTCATCATATATTACAAAGTTGAAATATTCTTGTGTATTTGGAGGAGGCTCCTCAATTTCATTCTCAAATTTACTGCTTGAAATATCTCCATATGGAGTATATAGGAGGCTAAAATTTTCTTCTTGTAATTTGGATTTTTCATCTTCATCTTCAGCAACATGACTTGACTTAAAAATTTCATCCACTCTTTAATTATATTCTTCTTCAAAATTGGTCATTTATTTATCTTGCTTCCACATGGGAGAGGATCGGTGGGTAGCAACATTTAAAACATCAAAAAAAAGATATGAATGCACTTTTGGGATAAACTTTTCTGCAAATGAATCTTCTAACACATCCCAATTGGTAATACAATTAGGCATTAATGAACTATACCATCCAAGAATTCTCTCGTAGAGTTTGTTAGACTAATATACATGTAACATTGTCTTCATTGAGGTTGAAATCATAACATGTACGTGTAAATTAATCAAGTGTTTCTCTGCATCTTCTGAAGCATCCCCAAAGAATGTAGAAAAAAAATTAATAGGAATATTGGGCATTTGAAAGTCTATTTCTGGTAGATTTAAAGGGGTATTATGAAATCACCTCCTTCTTTGAGTTTTTCTCTCTTTTGTTGAGTCTTTCAAAGCCATTATTGGGCTTGATGAAGAATATAAAGAAGCATTATGACATGAATGAAACCCTTCATTTTTAATTTTTTCAATGGAGTTTCCAGGGAGTTCATTCTCCTGAATCTTTGGTGCTTCTCGTTTCCTTTTGAAATTACAAAAAAGGTGAGCCATGCTTAAAATAAGCAACAATTTTCTTGAATCTTCTTCTCGAAACTTTGATCCATGGATATTTTTGGTTCCTCAAATATCTTGAAAATAAATTGATCCCCAGTGTAGTCATCCAAAATGTTGGCACTTGAATCTGTCAGGACCCAAACAACAGCCTCATGACGACATTAGTCCCCCTTCATTTTTAGAGAGGTGGTTCTCCTCTTTGGCTAAAAGATATATCTTTGAATATCTTGGATTAGGGAGAGTTCTAGGAAACAAACCCCAAATATTTATTGCTTGGATTTATATGAAAATGGTTCTTCAATAACCCGATATGATATTTATGTGCAGCAAAATTCTTTTTACAATAATAAAATATTGAAGGAGGGCTTCAACATCAAAATTAAATTGTAATCAACATCACACACAATATTCTTAATAGAATATAAGCACATCCATATATTCTTCATGATAAATAGGAGAGAACTATTTGATCATCTCAAAGAATTTTAATAGAGTACTGCAAGTAGTAATAAAAGAGAAATTGATAGGTCAACCTCAAATATCTCATACTTAAAACTCAAAGTTACAAGATAAAGTCAAGATCAACACCAAAGAAATTCTTTGTGGAGTTTATTCATGATAAATTTTCTTCATTACCAAAAATTTGACAGCCATGTATGTGGCAGAAAATACTCCATGATCATACAAGAAAATATTGTAGAATAATACAAGAAAAACACTCAACAACTCAGCCTTGTGCCCAACTCTGAGATTCAAGCATAAAGCTATGAGAAGTGGTGTAGAAGAATAGAAAGAATGGAGAAGATGGAGATTGCTTTCTTTTGATCAGAAGCTTGATTGTGTATCCATGGTTGTACCTTCTTCTTCCTCTAATATTCTGCCCTGCCCCTCTCATAATATTGATTATTGGAACCTTTGATGAAGCCACTCTTCTCTTTTTAAGAAGAGATTTTTCTAACTACTTGAGTAGTTAGGGTTTTCTTCCTCTCTTGAAATTCCCATACAAGTTTCTTCTTGAAAAATTACATTACATTAGTGCCTCATTAATTCCTCATTAATGAAATTGTATCATCAATATATACATACTGAAAATGGGTCCCTCTCATTTTTTAATAAAGTTTTAATTAAACTTTTATTTTTTTTTAAATTTAATTAATTTCCCTTTAAACGAAGATGATTGTGTTTTAATTTTTTGGGAATGATAATAAATTTTTTAGCCATGGAAATAAGTTCAGATATAATATTTATCTTATATTTCCAACGATATAAAATTTGTGCCATTATGACACCCATAGCTCAAGTTATGGCCTCTGCAAGATCAACACTCAGCCACCATCGATCAAAATTGATGGGCAAATGTGGGCCCTTGGATGAATTTTGTGCTTCCCTTCATAAAATTTGACTTTTTGGTTTAAAAGTCTATCACACATTCATTGAGATATTATATTCTTTATGATATATAATACTAATTGTTTGATACAGTTATTAAGAAACACGAGAAGAGAGGAAATTATGGAGCTTGGAGGATTTGTCCCTTGGAAAACTGTTGAATAGAATAATATTTTTTTGGAATCCTATTGTTGTCCACCTCACGCCATGTCATCAATGAGTCACGCCCATGTGCCATCATAGGGTTTTTTTCCATGTGTCACGATTCTCAGCTTACCATGTGTCATCATTTGATTGGCTGCCATGTCACTTCCATATGTAACCACTTAACATTTTCCACATGTCACCACATGGTTGGTTGACACATGTCATGACCACATTCATTGCCATGTGTCATATTCTCATTCAATGGTTTTCATTCCTTGGAATATATTTCATAATTTGGCTAAGTATGGGAGGTGGGACAATAGGGGATGAGGGAGAGGCAAGTTGGAGGGTTTACGGGTTCACGGGGGTGAGGGAAGGGAGGTGAGTTAAGTTAACCATGAATTTTTTCGTGAACCCGCAAACCCGTGGTTGGACAAGTGATCCAAAGAAACTAAGTATAGAATGGCGGTCGGTCAGACTCGCGAGCATCAGAAGAATGGGACATTTGGGATGTTGGACAACTAAGAGGGGGGGTGAATCAGTTGTTAATGTGCTTAAACAATTATGACCATTTTAAAATCTTTACAAAACACTCAATGATGATCACAATAATGCAGGGAAGTAAGCAATAGAATATTCAACATCAATCACACACATGAAATATACAGAGACAGATATTTCCCAAGGAAACCCATAAAGGGAAAAACCTCTTCTTCTTGATATGATAAGTAATCTTTATTTTCTGTACATTATCATTCTTATGAGCGCCAACTCCTCTTG
>JASDQU010261556.1:4859-15605 GCA_032191745.1 Picea mariana
GACCCAATAGCTGTTGGTCTGCCTGTACTCCCTCTGGTATGCATGGTAGTACAATCTCTGCTATCGGTTTCTTTCGAGGTGAGCTCGGTATCTGAACTCTATCCTCCTGCTACGGCGGTTGGTTCGAAGTTACAACAATTCCTAGTTTCTCCCCTGTCATCCACTCTGGCCAAGCCCAAGTAGTTCCAATGATATCCTCTTCTGGTTGACCTAAGCTAGGTGCTTGAATTTCATCTGGCTTCTCCTCTACTCCCAGATGCTGTGCCATTCCGTTCACTTCCACGACTGCTTCGGTGTGTTCTGGTTGTATTTCCTGCTAATTTTTGGCTTCCTTGTTCCGAGGTTCTTATGCCGATGCTGGTGTATCATTTTCCATGGTCTCTGCTTGTGGCTGCATAATATCTTCCAGTATTAGTGTGGATTCTACTGGTATTTCCTCTAGCGATTGGATTTCATCAATATCGACGATCTCAGGTTGTTGTTGCTCATTTTCTTCCATTGGTCCTCGAGACCTAGTTTGAACCCTAGTCGCTCTGGCTGTCTGTCCTGGTTCTGCTAGCTTCGGTGGTGCCATAATGGTGACTGTCGAACATTTTCTAATTTTGACTGGCTTCAGCAGGTTCTTTGGTCTCGCTCTATTCATCATAGCTGTTGTTTCTCTCTTTGTGTTCTTATTTCGCAAGTAAACCAATTGTTTCTGTGCTCATGTGTTGTGTGGGCTTGTCCCGAATCTTTTCGAAGATGCTTCCTCCATTGTGCGATTAATGCACCATAACCGTGGGTTCAATGCATCTGCGACGGTTTCATACTTGCCATTATGCCTACTTTGCTGTCTCTAGTTGGCGTGTTTAATGTGGTGTCCCATCGACCCTTGCCTTGCTTTAATTCTGCCTTATGTTGTACTGTCAGCCTACTTTCACCGACTTTCCTTTTCCCGCTTATTTCCCTTTTTGATATGACCGTTGTCCTTGCCTTTGCTATATTCGTGTTCTGACTTGCATGTAACCTATGTATCTCTGGCATGTTGCGTGCTGTTTTAGCCTCGTTTCCTTCTTCTTCCTTTTTTTTTACTGTGTTGTGGGTGGTCAATTGTCCTTATACAACTTCAGTCTACTCCCATTGATCATTCTTCCGAGGTCTGTGCCTACTAAATCTATTTAATGTACAAATCCTCTGTCTGTTACCAATTTTACCTCGTATGGTCTTAGCCATTGCATTCTTATCTTTCCTAGGTGCTGAAGCAACTTACTATCGTAGAGCAATACTAGATCTCCTTCCTTAAATGTTTTCCTCTTGATGTGTCGATCATGCCATGCTTTGTCTCTTTCTTTATGTACCTGATTATGGAATCCTTCCATGATTCAATCTTCCTCCATTGATAGTAACTGGTTCAGTATTTCCTATAGTTCACCTCGTTCGGTCATTTGTGTGATCGGTGCTACACGTAGACTGGGTATTAAGAATTCTAAAGGCATGACTGCTTCTTGGCCGTAGACTATTTCAAATGGTGTGTGCTCTGTCAATTTTTTGCATGTGGTCCAATACGCCCATAATACTGCTGGTATCTTGAGGTACCAATCGTCTCTGTTGATGTTACAGATCTTTTTCAAAGCATTCTCTAGAATTTTGTTGAAGGCTTCTAATGTGCCATTCGCCTGTGGATGGTACGGTGTGCTTTTCTGGTGTTTAACATCAAAATATTCAAGCATCACGTGGATGTTGCTGTTTATAAAGTGCGTGTCTTGGTTGCTCATCAAAACTCTTGGACACCCAAATATAGTAATTACTTGTTCAAACAAGAAGTGTCCAGCTGTCTCTGCACTACAATCTCTTACTAGTGCGGCTTCCACCCATCTTGTTAGGTATTCCGTTGCAGTGATAATGTATCTTGCCTCGGTTCTTTTGGCTGGTGGGTTGATTGGTCCCATGAAGTCTATTGCCCATTTTTCGAATGGTTGTAACGTTACTTGTGGTTGTAGTGGCATCTCGTCCCTTCTGTTGGGTTTTCCTACCCTCTGACAGACATCACATCGTTGACAGTACTCTTTCGAGTCTCTGTGGATCGTTGGCCACCATAATTCTGTGTGTAGTACTTTCTACACGGTAGCTTTTCCTACATAATTCCCTCCTTCCATTCCTTCATGGGATTCGACAATAATTCTTGGATGTTCATGCTCTAGCACATATCTTCATAAGATGTTATCTGTGCCCATATTGTATAGATGTCTTGCGATTAATTGATAGTTGGCTATGCAGACTACTAGGTTCTTCTTCTGCGCAGTGGTATATTCTCGTGGCGCGGTGCCTGTGCTCAAGTACTGGATGATTTCTGCGAAGTTTTCATCAACAATCTATATTGAGAATAATTGTGCATCCGAAAATTTGTCTTTTAAATTCGTCAGTTCTTCTCCATTGGTGACCCTTGATAGATGGTCAGGTCCTGCATTCAGTTTTCCTAGTTTAACTATTACCTCGAAGTCAAATTCTTGAAATAGCAATAACCATCGGCAGATTCTCCCCCCCAACAGTGGCTTGTTGACTAGGTATTTCAGGGCCAAGCTATTGGGGGGGAGAACGTAGGGGGCCACGAAGCTTACTTATTAAAGTGTTTTCCCAACAGGTAATGTCAGAACTTTTGCAGTGCATAAACCATAGCTAGACCTTCTCTTTCTGTCGTGTTATAATTCCATTCTGAATCTGATAATTTTTTTCTTGCGAACGCTATCGGGTGATCCAAGTCTCCTGCTCCTCGTTGTGCTAGGATAGCTCCAAGTGATATCGATGATGTATCTACATGTACATGGAATGTCTTTCCCTAGTTTGGGAAGACTAATATTGGTGCAGTGACCATCTTTTCCTTCAGGGTATCCAGACCGTGTTGACACTCATCGTTCCATTGATACTTTGTATCCTTTCTTAACAATTTTTCCATTGGTGTTGTGATATGCGCGTAGCCTTTGATGAATTTATTGTAATATCCTGTGTGTCCTAACATTTCTCTTAGCTGGTGAACTGTTTTTGGTACTGGTAAGTTAACAATGACGACGATTGTTGCCGGGTCCACTAGAAAGCCTTGTTTGCATACTATGTGTCCCAATAGTATCCCAAACAATGTTCCAAATATGCATTTCTTGATATTCAGTGATATCTAGCACTGCCTGCATCATTCTAACATCAGTCGTAAAACTTCCACATGGTTTTTCAATAGGCTATAGACTATCCAACCGTCCAAGTATACTTCGAGAAATTGATGGATGAATTCCTTAAATTTTGCGATGACCACTCTAGAGAATATCACAGGTGCATTCTTCAGTCCAAACAACATGACTGTGTACTGATAGGATCCCCATTCTGTCGCAAACGTGGTCTTTTGTCTATCCTCCTGTGCTATCTTAATCTGATGGTAGCCTGAGAATCCATCAGTGAATGAGTAAGCTTCGTGGCCCCCTACGTTCTCTAGTACTTCATCTGTGAATGGTGTGGGAAATGGGTTGTGTAGGCATGCATCATTCAACTTCCTCAAGTCGATGCATATCCTGATTCCTCTCCTCTGTTTCTTGTCCTGTACCACCATCGGGCTTATCCATTCTGATTCCTCGACTGGTTCGATGATGCCAGCCTCGAGCATCCTTTTGATCTCGTATTTAACTTTCTGTTTATATATGGGATTCAGTATGTAGGGTCATTGTTTAATAGGTCTCGCATCAGATATGAGTGGTATTTTCATTTCTCCTAATTCTTCGGCTATGCCCTTCATCTCTGTAAAGGTTGTGGGAAAAAGGTCGTTATATTCGCACAATAATTTCATGATGCTTTCTACTATATGTTCATCCCAGTAATCTCCAATGTTGGCCATTTTGGGCTGCTCGATAGTGCCAATGTTAACCTTCTTTATCCTGATTGGCATAGATATGACTTCTAATTCTATAGGTGGTCCCTCTACATTTCTCTCACCTTTGACTTCTTCGATCTGAATATCGTGAAGATCGTCTTCATACGGTGCTTCCTCCTGTACCTGGTAACATGACAGTAGTTCCTTGACTGTCTTCTTATTCTGCTATTGTTCTTATGTAATAAGTTCTATGTCTGATTCTTTAATGAATCTAATGCCTCTGATCCGTTTCAAGGCCGCATCGATGTTGGGGATCTCATGCTAGAATGAGAAAGTGATTATAAAGTTCTTTTGGAGTGTTACCCATGTCTTGGTTCCTTTGTGCAATTCCTGGTCTGTATACTAGTTTGCTGGTATTCCCTCTAATGTATGAATGAAGTGATGAGGCCATTCCTCTGGTGGTGTCATTTTCCACAGTGTTTTACACTCCTCCAAGTGTTCTGCTAGTGTCCCTAGTCCTTCATATTTCTGCCATTTGTGATATGTCTATCCTGCGCCAAGCCTTATGTGCAATAATCGCTTGCATTGATACTAGTCTGTGATAGTTTCCTTGTGTGCGCCCCACCATCTTGCGGGTGTGGCATTTAGTGCTAAATCCAGTGCTAGTAATCTCTGGTTTTCTAACACTTTGTCTTCATATTGTGTGAAGAAAGTTTTCAAATCATTCAATCCGTGAAAACTGGGTGGTTCCTTGATTTCTATGCCTACCCATCTTACTGTGCAGTCTATTCTGGCACATCTTCTTGTGGATACTTCGTGTAGTCTCTATTGCCAGTTTTCTAACCCAGTGTCTGAGTTTGTTGCGCATGAAGTAATGCTCCACCAACTGAGTACCCCGTCTGTAGTTGGGTTTACATAATCCTCATCACGTGTAGTTGTTCTATACAACTGGACGATCTCGTCTAAATCCTGACAAGTGGGTTCTATGAACCTCTCCCCTTCTGATGGGTCTAGTGGTGCTATGACCCTGTAGTCTCCCGACTCAAATGTCATTTTTCTGGTTTTCAAGTTAATTATGGCCTGGTTATCAAACGCCCAGTCTAGTCCAAGTAGCATCGGGTAAGGTGTTGTTCCATATATGATTTCAATGACTTCAAAGTTTTCCTTAGTGCGCACTCCATCCAGGTCAACTGTTAGTCCTTTCAGTCTACCGATTGGTAGAACTCTATTTTGATTTGCTAGCTTTAATTGAATGGTTGAGTATCCCAATGTTGGTTCTCCCATGCATTGCCATGTGGTCTTTGGTAGCACATTCACTTCGGATCCTAGGTCAAGTATAATATCTCCCATATTGAAATCCCCAATGTTAGAATTTAGTCTAAATTCCCTACTTGTTCTTCTTCTCGTGTGTAGGTGGTTGACAATTTTCAATTCTGGTTTTTGTTTCGTCTCGCTGCTACATTTCTCTAGGATGTTTTGTAATATTTTCACATATGATGGATTGCTTAATACTTTGATGCATGATTGAAAAAAGAATTTGATGGTACTTACTTGTCCCTTGGGTTGCACTCTGTTGGTATGGTCTAGTGATGGAGGCATCTCATATTCCAGAGCTTCCCGGCTTTACTGTGCATTCGACGCTATGTCCTTCTTCTGGAATTCTTGTCAGGATTCTGTAAAGATCTCTTTTTCCTTGTGCACGTCAAAATGATTCTTGGGGTCCGTGTTCTTCTTTACCCATTGGTTCTGTGCTGGTTCATGTCGAATTACGTCATTTCCTATTTTCGTTCCTCCTCGAGTGACTATGTTGATGTTCCATCCATCGTCCCTTGCTTCAGTTGAAATCCTCTGGACATTCTAATTGTTTTGGTTCCGTTTTTCTTGAATATTTACTAGTAATGTAAGACATTCCTCTGTATCGTGGTCCTATGCACAACAATACATACAAATCGTTGGTGGCAGTGGACATTCCCATGCACAATGTCCTAGTTGTTGGCAATTGTGACATGTGACAGGTCCTTTACCGCATCCAAAACCTCCTCTAGCTCGTCCTACTCCTATATATCCTGTGTGATCACCTCGTGGTGCATTATACTATGGTGCCTAATTATACTGTGCGGTATTGTACTGGGGCTGTGCCGAATTGTACCGTGGCTGCGCGTTATTGTAGGGTTGCTGCACAGTATTATACTGTGGCTGCGCAGTGTTGTATGGGGTTGGGGCCTGATTGAACTATGGCGTTGCTTTCCCAATCATCATTTCAGCCTGTACCCTGTATGCATATGCTATTCTTTCTCACATAATCTCCATAGTTATGCAATCTTTGTCGTCATGGCCCACTAATTTACAAAAGGTGCAGTATGAATTCTTTGGGACTGTCTGGTATTTCTGCATCATCGTCTAGTGATAGGGGTCGTGACCCAGTTTCTTTCATATTTCACACCGCAATCCTCCCTGTGGTAGTGGGTTTGGCATACCTGTCGCCATATACTACATGAATGTTGGTCATTCGTTCTTATGGTGTCCTTCCGACCTGCAGGTAGTGCACCAAATGGCTTCTCATTTATCCTTGTTCTTATTCTGGTTTAGCTGAAATGTTAAGTTCTTCAAATCCTCCTTCAGTTCTTTGATAGCTGGGTCCGTCTGCTAGTACTGGTTCTCTTCCAATTGTAAGGCTTCCTGTAGAGCCTCTGCTTGCATCTAAAACTTCTATTGTCATAAGGGGTATTTTAAGTGTGAGAGTAGTGAGTTGACAAACAGATGTCGATGCTGCATATCGGTCATAAGATATTTTAACATCTCTTTTAATCACTTGAATATCTTATCGATCTCCCATACAGATTCTCCTGGTTTCTATATTTTCTCGATCATCTCGTTCATGTACTGATCCTCTGAGCTCGACTTCTGTAACTCATTGATCAATAGTTTCTTAATGTCGTCCAGTGTCCTTGTCGTCCCAGCAATGATGTTTGTGTCTAGAATCATGTACCAGTCTAGTGTGTGGTCTCGTAGCGTGATCGCTAGCTGCGCGAGTTTGGTATATTCATCAGTGATCTGATTTTTTTGCTAGATCTTTGCACAAATGAACAAATGCTTCTCAGGGTCTTCTGCTGGTTCACCTTGAAACTCTGGTAATCTGATAGTAGGATCGTGTCCTGCCATTCTGAATACTGAACTAATCCCTCCTCCATGCGGTGTAGATACTTGAATAAGATTTCCTGAACTAGCTCCTCCAGTTGTTGCGCCTTGTGTAGATGTACTTCCTATTGTTGGACTCCCTCCGAACTTCGGTTGTCTAAACGGTGGTGTTATTTTTGGTGTATTGGTCGCACATGGGTTTATGGGTTCCACACTGAAATTAATATGGAAAGGATGGATGCCTTCTCCTCCTATTCTTGGGCCTCTTGTTTTCCTCTCATAAGTGGCACGCAGGATTTCCTCAATCTTCTCCACAGCCTGGAGATCCTCTACCTCTTCCTCATCGCTCGCCAAGCCCTCCCTTTCGGCTACGACTCTCTTCTTGGTGTTCATCTTATATTGGTAGGGTACTCTGCTACATGTCATTCCTGATGATGCAAAGATCCACTTAAGCTGGTCATCATCCATCAAGATCAGGTCCAAGGGTTCCTCCTCCTTTTTGTCTTTATCCTGCCCTCATTCCATTCCTCCTCTCCTTGTCAGTGCTTCTCCCCGTTGCGCATTCGTGCAGGGAAGTCTAGATTTCTGACTCCATTTTCATCACACCTTTGTTATATAGCAATATCTTGATAGAATTATACAGTGATCGAATGTACCTTCCTCTGGGTCCTTGTAGAAACTCTTTCTCGATTGTGCTGTATGACTTCATTGTGTCTACTGCAAATTCAGTGATGAAGCCTACCACAATACTGTCAAGCCAAAAGTCTACTGTGCAGGTGAATTTGTTGTTCACATACTACAACTGCTCAATCTGTATTGGGTTCCAATCTGGCTGTTGGATTTGGTTCATCGTGTGGTTATCCTTTAACCTTAGGATCCACTCCTGTAGTAGATGCATAAACTGATAGAAAAAGACTTCGTGTAAATCAGTAAATACGTATTTATCCAAATATTTATGCGGTGTGATTCTAGGGTCTCTATTATCTTTTTGTGCAAACTCTAGTTCTTTAGTTCTCAACCAACCCTTGATTTCCTCTTTTGTGGGGTTCCAAGGTCTCAACATTCCTGTCTAATGGCTCATTATTCCTATGTTTTTCTCCTTCGATTCTTGTTCACTCTATCTCATCTCCTCAGTCCTTTCTTGTTCCTCTTAACATGGCAACGAAACCATTTTTTTGTTTCTTATCCTTTTTCTGGTCGTCCGAGTTATTGACCCAAGGTTCATGTCATTTGGGTTTCCAACAAGTCCTCTAAAACTATCGGCCCTCCTGGTAAACCAGAAGGCAACGCAGTACACAGTATGTACTGCATAGTCTCACCCGAGAAAGATTTAAATGGGTGACTGTAATACTCAGGTGTTTACAACCTAGGATTGAGTAAGAGATAGGGGTTTCTTGATAATAGCCCCATGCCATGAGCTTTCAATGCATTCTACTTATCTCTCCCGGTCACGTATGTACATTTTACAGGTTAATTCCCACACAACATAAACAGATTCATAACTATGTATTTAACTCATTCATCAAGCCTAACCATTAATTACTGAAAGAAGGTAAAGACATGCATGCATTCATCAAATTACAAAAATATTACTGTGGTTCACCCCCTCCTGGGCTACGTCCACAAAGATTTGGCTTCTAGCTCTTTTATTATGATAGTTCTGCATTCCTGGTGTCGTGTGCTTACAATTTCCCTCTTACGGGTAAGATCTATATGAGGCGAACTAGATCGCATCAGGCTCTACAACCTATGGTC
The DNA here is from genome assembly GCA_032191745.1 of Picea mariana. Lineage (NCBI taxonomy): Eukaryota > Viridiplantae > Streptophyta > Pinopsida > Pinales > Pinaceae > Picea > Picea mariana. The sequence continues at coordinate 13,585 of JASDQU010261556.1, forward strand.
TAATCCTCAGATCCTCTTTATTCTCTTGGTCCTATCTCAACAAATTACAAAATAACTCAAAACAACATTACATATCACCTTCTCTCATGCATAGCTACATTTGTAACAGCCAATGATCAACAACCTTCATAACCTTAATAACAAGAACAACCCTATATGATACCTTCGTATCTATATTTATACATTTCAGGCTCTTCATCCATTTACATAGTATTACCAAAACCCTAAACCTATCGACGTTAGGTCTTGCTCCCATGCATGTGTTGTTCTTCCTCCAGTTGTCGCTTTCCTTGTGAATTCTTTCTTGCATGCGTGCATGTTGTTCTTTCACCAGTTGTTACTTCGAATTATGCATTCTTTCTTGCCCATGATCGTACTTCTCTTCGCTTCAGCCTGGTGCCAACAGTATGCAAGGGAGATACTGGGTAAGTTTCACATGGAGGGTTGCAAACCCATGGATACTCCTCTTCCAGGAAACTGGAGGAAAGAGGATGCTACTTCTGGAGAGGTAGTGGATGCTATTGTCTATCGACAGTTAGTGGGTTCGCTAATGTATCTAGTGAACATGAGACCAAACATTTTCTATGCAGTTAACCAGTTGATTCAAGCGATGGTTAAAACTACCAATATATTTTGGAAGGCGAGCAAGCATGTCCTAAGATACCTAAGGGGCACATCTGAGTATGGATTATGTTACAGACAGATGGATGAGGTGAAGTTGCATGGATTACGGATGCAGATTGGGCAGGCATCTCAATAGACAGAAATAGCACATCAGGGGGGATCTTTAGTATCAGATATACAACTGTTTCTTGGTACAGGAGGAAACAAAGATCCGTGGCACTCAGTTCAACGGAAGTGGAATGCATGGTAGCGACTCAAGCTTCATGTGAGGCTATCTGGATGAGAAAAATATTGGTTGGTTTGTTTGGTTCTCATTTAGATCCGACAATGATTCATTGTGATAATCAAAGTTTCATTAAACTCTCTATTAATCCTGTGTTTCATTATAGATCTAAGCATATAGATCTCCGGTATCATCATCTCAGAGATTGTGTGCAACGAAAGATCATGTTGCTTCAGTACATTCCTACAGAAGATTAGGATGCATACATTCTAATGAAGGCGAGCACTAGGAGAAAATTCAAATACCATAGAGATAGGATCGGGGTGAAGGATAATCCCTTTCTTGTTGAGAGGGAGTGTTGAAAAGTCAACAAGAAATGTGTGTCTAATTTACTTTTCCCTTAAATAAATTGGACAATAAATATTAATCTATTATCTCATAATTACTTGAAAATAGTTAACTGAAATGGAAAATCAGTTAGCTATAGGAAATTCGAGTTCAATGGTTGACTGGTGGGACATCCAAGTTGAATTAGTTGTAACTGAGTGATTCGAAGTTGTAACAGAGTTGGATGTGTAGTTATATGAGTTGTGAATTAGTTTAACTCAGTAAAGTGAGTTAAGCTCAGTTGTACTAGTTGTAACTGAACTTACACTAGTGAGAGATCAGTGAATTAATTATTAATTAATTCACAATCAATGATCTCACATGCAACTGAATATTTACCACTGTTAACTACATGCATGTCAGATCCAATGGAGACCTAGTTGAGATAACAGGTGAAAGGGACAGTTTGGCTATCAGTTGTGATTTGAGTGAAGTGCACTCATGCAATCACACACACACAGTGGATGTGCCCATGAGGAATGTGCAGCCTAGGAAAGATATTTTTGAATTCATTTGAAAGTTTTCCATTAGCAGGGATTGCACAGAGGAGGCAGGCTGTCTGAGAGCAGTAAATTGACACATGAATTTGTCAATTTTTGCATGACAGTGTGAGACGATTGTATATTGTACTGAGAGCTCTTGTATTAGAGTTTTGTATGATATTGTTTCATTATTCATGATATAAACATAATATATGATAGTGGGGTTTTTAGCTTTATTCTTTCCCGGTAAAAACATATGTGTTATGTGTGATTGACCTTTCTTCTTGATATTGCAATTGGCGATC